>JAVJAQ010004207.1:384119-494119 GCA_032362365.1 Zygogramma bicolorata
TCAGGCTATTTGGCCTCTCGTCAGTGCAAGGCAGTGCCATCATCAACATAAGTCGATGACTTCCCATAATTAAAAATCATATTCGAGCAGAGTATCTTCCCTAGACCTAGGCTGATACTAAGATGTCTAGAAGGATGGTGCTGGGACTGATGCGATATTGTTTAGAATTTTATGGCGACACTTTTCTGTCATTAGTGTCATTTTTACGTATCGTGGTGTGTTTCTCAATTTCATCGCTAGTTGACGCTATTTGGAAATGCATATTCAACCGATCGATCGACAAACTATATTCTTTGATTCGAGCAGTCAACAACATGAGCAAAATCTAAAAAAAAACAAAATCAAATGAAAGGAACACAATTATAGGGAATTTGGCCAGTATTCTAAACGAAAAATATAGGTTGTTGATCAGTCAGCGTCCAAAAGTAAAAGTAAGATGCCTAGGAAACCCTGGTGTATCTAGTGATTAGATATTGTTTAGAATTTCTTGGCGAAAAACAATTGATTACAAAAGCTTTCAAATTTTTGTATAGGGGGCGTTATATGAGCATTTTCGAAAATCTGTCAAATGTCGGTTTTGACAAATTGACGTAATTCTGGGGTTAATTATTGTCAATGAAAACTCTGAAATTATTTCTTCGCATTCAACAGTGTTTGAAAGTCTATATGAGTAGAATAAGTTTTGAAGTTATTACAAGTACTTTTTCACGATGTGTAGAAGATTTCGTATTTTGTGTGGTCAGTCAAAATCTGTGGATCCAAATATTCTTCTTCATTCAGCACCCAAGGTAAGTACAAAACAAATCGCTTCAAAATAATAACATGAATGTAGCGTTGTAGCTAATTTTATTCGTTTCAGCTTGAGCGAAAGTCTTATATCGAGGAGGAAACATCTGTAGCTCTTATCAATGAGATATTGAAAACAAAGTTTTGTTCAAATAAAGGAAATATCGATGTGATACGTATTTTGAACCGTTGCATAACTGATGTGTGTATCCCCAATTCCAAGACAGTTTATCACTTTCAATACACTAGCATGAACTTTGTCGTAAATTCTCAGGTGAATGGGCAAAGTAATTTTTTTCGGATTCAAAGTCTAGTCCTACAAACGGATATAAACACACTAAAAACTTGTAGAAGTAACAATGACAGTATTGACAGGTTGTTAACGGTAGGTTTCCACGTTACATGGACGTTTTCTGAAACGCATTTGATTGGCTGTCAGGGCTGTCAAAATCTCAGTAGGCAAATAATAGACAGTGGTAGAATATTCGGTTGCACATTCCTCTCTACTGAAAATTAAGCTTCATATGGTATATGACTGATCGCCATCTACAACAGCTATCTGAAGCATTTGCGAACTCAGAAATCAAGCAATCAGTTTTCGCCAAGTTTATCCCAAAATTATTCAGGTATAAATAGATACACCAGGGTTTGTAGGCATCTTAAGTAAAAGTATGGCCAGCCGTCAGGTCGGCCGTTTATACGTTTCCTAGGAAATATGTAACTCTTTTCGTTGCACACGCCATCTGAACTGATTTGATTTCGAAAAGCCATGATGCTTATTATCATACTAGGCATGTGTCGCCACTTAGACCCCAAACTTTCCCAGGTATAAATCCCTACACCAGGGTTTCTAGACATCTTAGCTGATACAAACAACTAGCAAAATAGCCGTTGCTGCGCCATCTGCCCGTAGACTAGGTACTAACCAAGAGCATATCCGCATGGCCCCAATTCCTTGTACAAGGCAAATCCGAATAACATGTTGAACGAAATACATACATATACTTAGCAGAAACACTCAGGTATAGTTGATTGAATTAATGAAAAAAAATTTCTCAAAAAATACCACATACTAATCCCCTTCGAATGAAAACATTAAATTGCCGCACTTCTACTTCTACTTCTACCGTTTCATTACCAAAAACGTATTCGGAAAGCAATCATCATTTCTTCGATTTTGATTTGGTCAAAAGATATTTCTGTATTCACTACTACTATCGGAATAAAGAGCTCTTACATTTAGGAAAATGCGAAAGAGAGAAAACTGAATGAAGAAATATAAGAACAGATGTAAAAATTGTAGCAAAAAAAAGGAAAAAGTTGAATGAATGAAAGATATTCAAAATATCATTTCTGATTCTTCAATAGATGATGTTCGTAAGCAGAATTCTTCATATGCAGAAATTTCTTCTGTAAAGAATGATGATGATGAATGATACTCATATATAGTGCTTTTCTTTAATGTCCCCATTTCATTAATTGTTGGATAAAGCAACGTGTTCATTCAACATTTATGTTCATGTTAATATATTTTGTATCACACAGTAATGTTGTTGATTGATTAATGTCAATGTTAATGTCATAAATATACATTCCAAGTTTCTCACGTTAAAAGTTATTGGAAAAGTTTCAGAATCCTGGATTTCCTCCAATTTCCACAAAAATTTTGGAGAACGTTTGAAAAGGCTCAAGATGAATAAAAAAATAGAAAATTTGGCGCGGAAACCATGAAAAAGTCATTTTTTCGAAAAGAAAATGTTTATAAGCATTCAATCCAGATTCCGAAATTCTACTCTGAACTGTTATTTTGTCAGTGTACATACCCGATTTTCCGATAGAACATTATTCACACACACCATTATTTGAGTTTCTTGAGAAAATGTGCCCATATATCCTCCAAGTGAAGTTTTTTATTTTATTTTAAGGTGGTGAGAAACAGACAAAGCAATATAGTTTATAGTTTGTACCGTCATTTTGACAGCTCTAGACTGTTTCGAATCTCAAACAACGTTGCCAAATTGAAAAATCAAGTACTTATATCTAATGTAGCCAAAACTTCTAAACTCGCGTAAAACGTAATACTTTTATTAAATCTATCCCAACCAAACCTAACTAACTTTGCGAAAAACAAATGTTTTTATTAAATCGATCTCAACCAAACATAACTAACCTGACTTAACACATTCATTGTGGACCTATCAACAAGAAGGATGGATTTTGCAAAAGTTGAATCATTCGGGTATGTTCGGAGATTGTGGGTAGAACGAAATGTGGGTGCAACGACATGCTCCCAACCAAACCTAACTAACCTGACCCAACCTAACAACCTAACACATTCATCGTGGACCTATCGACAAGAAGGATGAATTTTGTAAAAGTTGAATCATTCGGGTATGTTCGGAGACTGTGGGTAGAAAGAGATGCTCCCTTCTGAAACAATTTATCAATTAATGTTGTTGTGAACGTATAATAATATTTTCAATGAATGAATTCCCGATTCTCGATATTCTAGATTGAAAATCAGTCGTATAATCCTTTTTTGATTAATGAATAAGTACACGGCTACAAAAACTTTCTCGGGAAAACGTTTAAAATATTAAAAAACAAATTCATGAAATCTATACTAACCATAAAGAGGTAGATTCCATTGATTGGAATTTAGAACCAACACCACGAAAGATCAATAAATAAACTGTACGAATCATTCAAATATGAAATTGTTGAATATAATTCACAATCTGACAACGTCGCTCCAATTCAATCGAAGCCGAAATTAATACAGCTAGTTGTCATTTCTAATGAAATTTTAATTGGAAATCTGCAAAGAATGAACGTTATAAATGAACATTCGAGTGATATTTCTCACAGAAAAATATAGTTAGATATGTTTCTTACAGAAAATGGTAAGTAAAGTGACAAATCAAAAGTGATTTTTTCGTTACATAACCTAAAATTTCACCCTTTTTTCCTTTTGAAAAGGAACTTGCTGTGTTTTCCGCGCCGAATTTTTGTACTTTCCATTCATTTTTAGATATTGTGAAGCTCCCCTAACAATTTTATCGAAATCCGAGGCAATCCAGCATTCTGAAACTTTACCAAGTTATTTTCTCAGTTAAAACCCAACTGGTTATGGGCCCAGGCCATTTCTAGAAACAGTAGTGTTTATTTTCTTCAGTAAGAAAGTATTTACAATGGCATCATCATTCTCGCAGATCGATAAATTGAACAAGGATAATTTCGAAACTTGGCGAATGCAGATGGAAGCTATCCTTATCAAAAATGATCACTGGTCGTACGTTAATGGTGAGACAAAGGAACCAGCAGAGCCAAAGGAAAAGGAAACTTGGAAGAAGACGGATCAAAAAGCAAGAGCTGATATTGTTCTGGCAATACAACCGTCAGAACTGTGTACTATAAAGCACTGTAAAACTTCTGCAGAGCTGTGGGAGAAATTGAAAGAAACCTATATATCCCAAGGACCTGCCAAAAAGGCAACTTTATTGAAACAATTGTTATTCACAAAAATGAAGGAAGATGACACAATGACAGATCATCTCAATACTTTTTTTAATTTTGTTGACCAATTAAAGGAAATGGGAATCGATGTTGGAGACGATTTATTATCGATATTGATGTTGTATTCAATTCCTAACACCTACGAAAATTTTCGTTGCGCAATCGAAGCAAGGGATGACTTGCCAAAACCCGAGGTACTGAAAATAAAACTTCTTGATGAATTCAATGCCAGAAGGGGATTTGAAAGTCAGGAGCCTCAAAATGTGTTGTATACAAAAACCAAAGCCCAGTGGAGCAAAAATTACAAGAAATATGACCCTAAAGCTAAGAAATCCAGTAGCAACGAATAAAAAGAGTTTTCCTTTCAAATGCAATAACTGTCACAAGTTTGGTCACAAAGGTCCCCAATGCAGATTCAAAGACAATATCAGGGAGCATGAAGCATCCAATGCTGAGGAAATATCCAATGCAGAAGAAGAAATATTTATGATGAATCCTGCAGCATACCAGGTAGAGCAGTCTGCCAAAAAATGGTGCTTGGACAGCGGGGCAACTTCCCATATGTGTAACGATAAATCGATGTTTTTGAATTTCCAAAGTCTGAATAATCAAAAGGTGTGTTTAGCTACAAAAAAAACACGAATATACTCGGAAAAGGTACTGTCAAAGTTATTGTAGATAACGGCACACATGGAGAGAAAACAATCAATTTAGAAAACACTTTGTTTGTACCCGAACTAAAACAAATTCAGTATCCATTTCAAAAGCAGCTTCTAATGGTAGAATCACGAAATTTTATGATAATTATACTGAAATTATTAATCAAAAAGGAAAAATCGTCCTGAGAGCCAACAGAAAAGGGGATCTTTATTATATCCAGCAGGCTGGAGAGTCTACCTCCATTGCGAATAGTTATAGTATCAGTGAACTTCAAAAATGGCATTTTCGTTATGGTCATCTCAATGAAAGACAGCTGAAAACAATTTTGACGAGAAATTTGGTAGAAGGTGTCAAATTCAATTCGTCAGAAAAACTGGATGATTGCGAAATATGTATTAAAAATAAACAGACAGCATCACAGTTTCCTATTGCATCATCATCAAGAGCAGAAGGCGTCTTAGATTTGATTCATTCAGATATTTGTGGCCCTTTTAAAATAAAATCTTTTGGAGGAGCACAAAAATTAGTTCGTAATCCTATATACCATTCTCGTTCGAAGCATATCGATATCAGATACCACTATATACGAGAAATTTTTGAGAAGAGAGAAGTAGATGTTCTCTACATACCAACGCAAGATATGGCTGCTGATATTTTCATAAAGCCCCTCGGTAGCCCGACTTTAATGAAGCATTTGTTAACTTTGAACATAGTTAATCATTCCACGTTGAGAGGGGATGTTGGATAAAGCAACGTGTTCATTCAACATTTATGTTCATGTTTATATATTTTGTATCACACAGTAATGTTGTTGATTGATTAATGTCAATGTTAATGTCATAAATATACATTCCAAGTTTCTCACGTTAAAAGTTTTTTTCTCAGTTAAAACCCAACATTTATCGAATGGGTTAACTCAGAAAAATTAAACTAGGGATAATGAAATTGATGCATAAATACTAAATTTTGGAATATGATTGACAGATGAAAATTTCAAGATGGCAACTGGGCGAAAAAAATTTTAAATGGACAGGGAGGTCTTGCGATACATCATTTTTTAATAAATGACAATGAGATTGAACAGGTTACATCGATCAAATTTCTGGGTCTCTGCATTTATCATTAACTGAGTTGGGAAGGTCACATGAACTTATTACATACCAGGCTTAGTTAGACTTGTTTTGTACTAAGGCAACTGAAAAATACAATGCCCTTCGACATATTGCTGCTGGTTACCTATGGTTTACTACAGTCGAATTTGTAGTATAGCTCGATATTCTGGGAAAGTTCAAATTAAACTAGTATAATTTGCAGGATGCAGAAAAAACCATTAGATGCATGAAAGGGATAAGTAGGGAAATATCATGTAGGCCGTTATTTGTTGAATTATCGATCATGACAGTTCCATCGCTATATATATGTTATACAATTTAGAATAGAAAATCTTTCTCGAGATTGTCCATTCGGCATACTTTTCATGTAAGAGACATTTAAGACTATGATCATTTCAAGAATTAATTTGGGCATGAAAAAAATTTCAATGAATACATAACATCAAATCACTCTTATACACTCTATTAAAAAAACGCCTTTTGGCCATGGAAACAAATTCAATGACAATCTAACTCATGTATAAAATATCTCATAAGCCGCCGTGATTTTGTCATTATGACATCGAAAAAACTTTGCCCTGAGTTTTTCAGCGACAAAACGGAACCTAACTCTTGAAAGCATGGCAACTAGAATTGTAAACAAATCTTTGATGGCGTCTTTGTCAATTTTTCACTTGCGTTGTCAAAAGAGTATATCTGATCTGTGAAAATGAAATTTAGGAATTGTGTTTTTAACAATTGTACTTTTCCGTTGAATTGAATAAACTAAACTGTATTCATTAAACTGTCGTACCAAATTACACTCGACCTTTTTTTGTCGAAGAAAACATTTATGATTCGAGTTTAGTTGCCTTCCGGCAAATTAACTGAAAAATCAACCAGAAAAAATTACTCGTCCTACGGACTCGTGATTTTTTCAAAGGCAGTTTCTTTCGTTGAGTTGCCAGACAACAAAATTCTCATCGAAATGTCAAGTTTACTTCGACAAAAAAAAGTTCTCGTGTAAACTATAAGTGAATACAAAATATCAAATCACATTTCTACCCTCTATTAAAAAAACGCCTTCTATTCCATAGACGAATATTTTAATTCTCAGGAAATATTACCAAATATAGATATGTTTGTTGATTCGTCTCGTGTGAATGTCATTTATACATACTTGATCCTTTTTTTACTAGTCTTATGAAGTCGACATGGTGTGTATTGACTTTGTACAACTATGTATGACTTTTAGAGATGATTAAATTCTACAATCCAACATTATTCGAATTGAATTCAAAGTTTCACAATAACTGTCCAACAATTCACTCGTAAAATATCGATCATTCAACTCACCTGTATAACCCACAGGGCAGGGGTTCGGCGGATTGCAATAAGCTGGCAGAGTAGAGTCCGTCTTGACTTCTTGTTTGTTCTTCATCCCTTCTGGTCGGAGTAACTGATTTCCTTCACCGGCACCACCAGATATGAACTAGGGGTCAAAATAAAAAATTAATCTGAATTAATCAATTCATTGCAAGAATTTTTACTTATGATATCACAAGAGCTTGAATTATTTCAGGAAATTTTCCAGAGAGCAGGAATATTTTGAAAATTATTATTTGTTTTTTAAATATTCGTGCCCGAAAGGGAATTTTCAAGAATAATTTAAGCCTTTGGCTGTTCGGTTGAAAAATTCCACACCATAATTTGAAAAAGAATTATCATTACAACCTGACATTTCAAATTAATTTCTCTTATTGTCAAGTTGGACAAGGTATTTCTGACATATGTTGGTTAGTCATTTTTGTTTAACCGGTTCTGTCAGAAAGCTTAATAGTTACTAGTTTGAAAAAATCATAGAGGTATATCTACCATATTTCGTTAAATGAAAAAAAAAACAATTTTAATCAAACCAAATGCTAAAACTTAGATGGGTACTAGTTCAGTCTATCGTCCTTTCATAATTTTAGGTCAGTAACGTTGGTAAAAATGTTTTTTGCTAGTCACAGGTATATCTACATTATGTGGGGGTTGTAGAACATATTTTTATTTTTTGGACTGTCGAAAAATTTTATATGGTGGCGCCTCGAAAAAATATCGGAATTTTTTTGCCATGGTAACTAGTCAAAATTGAGGTATATTATTGGTTGAAGAGTAGAGGTGTGAAATTTTCAGAGATGTTAGAGCCGGATTTCATTGCACAGTTTCAGCATCCAATCTCCCAAAAGAATATGTGAATCAGATTTTGTCCGATTATGATAAATGATGCTGAGGGAGGGAACATTATATCCTCGTCCATTTTCGTGTAAGCTTCCACGAGTTACTTAAATTTTCACAGAGTGCGCTGAATGCCTTTCAAACCTCACGACTGGGAATATATATTGACGGGAAAGATAGCAGAAGAAAGCTTGCAAAATTAAAAGTATATCTCACTTTGAACGCGCGAATATAAATGTTTTGCCCTACGAGCGATAAAAGGGGCTCTTTCTGCACTAGTGCGTAAAGTAGTTCACCATACTCTCTGGTGAAATTGTTGGCTTGTTCGAAAATGCAGAATTTCTGTGTTGAAATGTGGTGATCCAAACTTTTCATGACTGAAACCTGCCTAAAAATTTTGGTCAGTGGAAACGTGAAGAAAGGAGAGGTCTAACAAAATGAATGATGAGAATGAAAAACGAAATAAATCACGAGAAAAATTAAAAATAGAAAAAATGAATGAAGGAAATCAACAAAAGTATTTGTTGTTTACTTCACGTTCAAAACTTACTAAATCGAATAAACGATATCAATATCAATTTTCTTCACCTGAGAAAGCTAACCTTGATAGCAAACGGGCGTTGAGTTCAATAATATCAGTTTGGTGTTAGGGTGAATAAACTCTTTGAAGTTTATATTTTTGAAGGTGTTCGAAAACATCGTAGGTATTCATTAAGCTTTTATTAATTCATTTCGTGTTTTTCTTCACTTTTTGAATGTCATTCAAGAATTGTGCTCAATAAACAATTCAGTCATCACTAGGTCATATTCCTGAATTTGTAAATGTTATCTCAGCGCCACTTTGGCCAAATTCTCAACTAAATTGCACAACTTGATTGATTACAACTTTTAACCCGAAGGCGTATCGGCTATGTTGAAATCCCAATACTGATAATAAAAATAAATTAATCATGTGATTACCTGTTTTCCCCAAAGATTGCTATGCTGCAAGTATTCTTGATCGCGGATGCTTGGGTGCATATTGAAACCCCTCACGCTATCGTAATCCATCGGAAACATCGGTTCCTCTTCCAATCCCCCGTTCACTGATCTAGAGTCCATTGATAATCCATCGGTGAAATCGAGGTACGACACCCCATCACCTTCCGATATACCTTTACCATTTATGCGGTTCACTAGGTCCCGCAGGAAATATCCAGAGAGAAAGTTGTCCTAGAAGATATCATAATATTATTCCTTTCTCAAAAACCAGAGCAGTAACGTAATTTATATAATGAAATTAACCATCAAATTATCTCAATTTGATAAAGAGATATTCTATTATGAAGAATGAATATTGTTCTCCAATATCCCCAAAAGAATGTACGGAGAATCTTTCATTTATAAATATTCCTTCATGAACGAATGAGATGGTATTGATTAAATATTTTCTAATATATTCGATCAGAATATTCTTTTTCCTATTTCCACCCCTAAATGTGCTGATTTCTAGATAGAATAGAATAGAATATTCATTCATCATTTGAGATCATTTACATGATGTAGGACAAGTCAAGTGATGTCAATAGCGTATTCGTGTTCACAAATACATATTAAAATTACATACATATTGAACTAGAAATCAAAATGAATACTGGTTCATATTCTTACATGAAATGGGTTGGATATAGGGTAATAGGGAATATGCCATCTTATAAAAACAACGAAACAAAACTAACATTCAATCTAAAAGTATTGAAATATATAAGTACGAATATTAAAATTATTTAAAATCGAAATATTCATTTATTGAATAAAAACAATTACTCGCCAGGAATAACCGCAATCTTTTCTTAAACAATTTCGGAGGGCAGGTGGTTGAATAACCTCGTTCCCGACAAAGATGGTGCTTTTTCGAACAGACTTGCTTGATGCCTCTCTATTTTTAGAGAATTTCCATGTCTGGTTGGATAACGATGGTTGTCACAGTTTTTTGGTAAAACTCCCAAGTTTTGTTTTATGCGGCATATGCTGCTATAAATGTATGTACATGGGACTGTTAAGATGGAAAATTTATGAAAGAGTGCTCTACAAGAATCGGTCATATTTAGATTGAAAATGAGTCTTATCACCTTTTTTTGGGCTACAAAAACTCTAGCAATTTCTGCTGCATTTCCCCAGAGGATTATATTATAGGAGATATGAGAATGAATGAGTGCATAACAAACATTTATGAGAGTTTTTTGGTCAAGTTGATTCTTCAATTGCAAAATGGCATAGTATCCACTGGGTAGTCTCTTGGATACATGATCAATTTGTTTTTTCCAATTAAAACCTTGATCCAATAATATTCCCAGGAATTTTGTTGTGTCTGAGGGTTCGATTATGTTCTCCCCTACATGCACTCTGATTGAACGGTTGTTCATTTTCCTTCCGAAAAATTGCATCAAAACTGTTTTTTCACTATTCATTTCTATGACACCAGGTAGTGAACTGATATGGCACGGTATTCAGTTTGACCTGCAGTTCCGTTGGATTATCTGCTTCCTCAGCCATAGTAGTATCGTCGGCGAATAGAACTAAACACCTCGATCTAATATGAGATGGCATATCGTTGATGAATAGAAGAAATATTAGAGGGCCCAAAACAGATCCTTGCGGTACACCTATATCGATGTCATACAAATCTGACCTACTATCCCCCGGTTCAACTAATACCTTCTTTGCTACACAAGGTACCTAGTATATGAATTCCACCAAACACAGAGAACAAAATACTGGGTAAGCAGAGACGAACTTGAAGAAACGTCCCAATTCTCATCTATCGACCTACAAACACGAAATCAAAGTTGTTTCATGTAGGCATGAATAAATGTACTTATGACTGAATTTTTTTCTATTTCATTGAGACAAGGTTGAATCGTCACCATTGGTGTTTTTTTTTGTGGAATTGAAGGACTAACATCTACTCTTTACACCAATAATCAAGTGAATTTATACAGTCCACGTGGCCAGTTGGTTAGAGTGTTAGCCCTTTGTGACGATCAACATTATAGTCGTGGGTTCAAGTCTCATCAAATCCGACTTTTTTTTGTTCCTTTTTAATTTGACATCACTTACCTAATTTATATCGTACAATATTGAATTCAATAAAGTATCTTTTCTATGAGTTTTTCATAGATATCGATGGAATACTCTATATCTGAAATTGATTATATCAATATGATACTTGAAAGATAGTTATGAAATGGTCGAAGAAAAAATAAACTGTACAACTCAAATGAATATTGACCTTGTTGTACAAACTACTATTACTTTTGATATAAGGAACAATTCGAATGATTAACAATCTATAACAGAAAAACTCAAAAATCAGAATTTCTTATAAGAATGCCCCGGTTATTCCTTTTGTCATACCAATTTACGAATTGTCAACATGGACGAACATTTATGTATTGTGGTGAATATTTTTTAAACACGCACCAAAGTCAATGTTTGTGCCAGGTATACACTCGAATGCATTGACCTCTGGGGCGTCTTGTGATTTTCATGTAGTGATTAACTATTTCATATTGATATAATTATTCAATATCCCAGAGTATATTACAGTTACGTGGAATATCAAGTGCTACCCAGGCATTGATATTTTTATAATTATATAGTTTAGAGTTTATCATTTTTGTGGAATAATTTTTCATTATTAACAATTCCAGATACACAGATGATGATCGATACCTACTGATTAAAAAAAACTTTTTCAGAAATAATTCTCCTTATGAGTCTGATAAACTGACTGAATAATAGCATATTCAAATGTTTAAATATATCTGCTGAACTCTTCAAAAATTACATGGTCTTTCACCAAAATTTTGGCACGCCGGCGCCCAGAATAGTTTAAAAATCACGAATATCAGCAAACTCGGTTTTTGTTCTTTGTGTTCTGGATATTCTAAATCCCAAGTCGATTTCAATGCATTTCAAGAGGGTACTCACCTTGCCTGCTGGTAGATAACACAAAGCTCCGGTAATGGAGAAAATAAGTAGTAGTAGCTCCATTTTACCGTGGGTTTTCGACCTGTAGATGATAAATTAGGTTGATTTTCTCAATGAAAATCGATATCTGCTGATAGTATTGATTTTTCTTCAATATCAGGTTTTCCTTTGAATACACCAATAATGATTCCTAATGCAAATTAGGACATCTTGATAAACACACAATGAAAACGAACAGTGATTTTTAGGGTGTTCCAAAATTGAATCAATTCTGGTTTCTGAATCTATCAAGTTGTTTTCAGAATATTTCAGAATTTATCGACGATCTGAGAATCTGATTAAGATGGGTGGAGAGATTCAAATCCACCCCAAGAAGTTCTTCGAATTGTTTTAGGATTCTCAAAAATTAATAATCTAAAGAAAAAACATTGGAGAAATTGTATGTCTCTTTTTCGCTATACAAAGAGTTATAAATTATATCTGTATCTAGAAGGTATTCTGAGAGACATTTTCCCAAATATCCAATTAATATTCATCCAATCTGAAAACTAATATCCTTGAAATAGAACAACCCAGTGATATTTCGTCTGGAATAAGTGCAATTTATTGAATTGAATTCAAACAAGTCAGTTTTTTCAACCAGACTCCAAAACTTAAAATCTTCGAACTAGAAAAACCTAAACTTTTTTTTCTGAAATGAGTGCAATATAAATATCAAGTCAATACAAGATAAAAATCAGTAACTGTTGTTATTTATTCAGTAAATATCTTGTGTTATATATACTCATCTGGTTTGGACAGCTTGAGGTTTCAGTAATTGTTTTCAGATAAATTGTCAATTAATGAATCCGATTAATTTTTTATGTCGTACTAGTTCATTATTGCTTTTATCGATTAGTCGTCAATCACATAAGTGTACTTTATGCCCACCTGATATTTATGTTTGTTATTTATAATATATTAAGTCAAACACGTACCATAGTATCTACTTTCATAAAATGAAAACGTCGTCGAAATCAAATTGAAACTTACAAATGCTTTCGAATATTTATATTATACATGCATAAACGAACTAGTATTACATAGACGTTTGTATGCACCATTGGTTTGAATAGATGTATATGGCTTCAGGCGATTCTCAAAACCTCGTGCCAGAGGCCCTCATTTTTGTGAGATCGTCACCCTAATGGCATAATCGATAGTTATTTATGATATGAGTGTTAAAAGTAAGGTTTTGTGAGTGAAAAAGTTTGCGAAACGAGCGTAACGACTTAAGCATTTTCACGAACATATTAAAACTCACTTCTAACACAAATATCATAGAAAGTTTTTCGTACAACTGTCCTGTTTTCATAATGAAATAGGTAAATTCAATATTTCTATGAAAAAAAATTTTGACATCTCTTGTCAATTAACTATTTTCATGTTATCGCATTTGCTGTGAAGTAGTCGTGTCAGGTGACGCCGATTCATCTGGTTACCAACAAACAGTAAGTATTGTTCAGAGCTCACTCGTTTTATCAAAAGTCACATTTAGAGTTCGTGCTGGAGTTTAATGTCGTGCATAATGAGAAACAATACTGTTACCAAAAATATGGGCTCAGCAGTACGACAACTCATATTCTAATTCTCTGAGCTGGAAAAAATCGTACTCCTAGCACTACTGTTGAAAATATTTTTAACACAGTACTTTGTAAACATCTTCTCGTACAACTGTCATTGAAAGTGGCATTTTTAATGGTTGTCAAGAGTATTAAGAGATGATGTTCACAAAGTAGTATGTTAAAACTATCTTCAAAACTAAAGTTAAGGTGAGTTTAAACAGCAAATAAGAAGAATAAAATAAGAAACTAATTAGGAATAAGGACAGAAAACGTGTGTTTATACAGATGACTGAAATAAAATAAGAATGAACCAATCAAGTTGCAGCTTTTTTGACAATGACTTTTGTGTTCTCTGAATATCACAATTTTGTTTTGACAGTGGCTAGAGTAACTGACCTCCTAATTGTTGATATTTTGAATTTTGATTCTACTACATGTAGCAAAGATTACCAGTAAATTATATTAGAGGTTGTTATTGTAAAGAAAGAAGTTAAAATAATTTCGAACATAGAACGTTAAGCACAGAAAATATTTCGGTCATGCGCAGTATCAGTTTTCAAATAAAATAGTGAAAGATGGCATCTTTTGTTGTTATTCTTATTTTATATTATCTCTTGTATGAACGCTTTCATAAAGATCTATATGTTTATCTTTCTTATTTTGTTTTATTTTGTTCCTTATTTTATTTTATTTGCTGTTTAAACTCATCTTTCAAAAGTATTTTTAACACGGAGCGCACTCGACTTTATCATTGGAAACTTGCTCCTCAAAGTTGACGATTTCCATATTTTTGATTTCTATTCTAGATAGCTTAAGAAGACGGTTTCGCTGAAATTTCCTTCGACGTTTTTAGGTATACACGAGCTGAGAAAATTGAAATATGCGATGTCGTACTGCTGAGCCGATTTTTTCGGTAACAATTCAATCTAAGCTCTTTTTGCAGCCTCTTCAATATCGCAAGGAACACACAATTCCTCACTATTGTTCTTCATTATGCAAGACATTGAACACTATCAAGAACTTTAAATGTGACTTTAAATAAAACGCGTGAGCTGTAAACAATACTGTTTGTTGGTACCAGGTGATTCGGCGTCACCTGACACGCCCACTTCATAGTAAATGCGATAACATGAAAATAGTCAACTGTCAAGAGAGATTAAAATGTGTTTTTATAGAAATATTGAATTTATCTATTCTATTATGGAAACAGGACACTTGTACAAAAATGTTTGAATGATATTTGTGTTGAAAGTAAGATTTATTTTGTTCGTGAAATCGCTCAACTCGCAACGATCGTTTCGCAAACTTTATCAGTCGGAAAATAAAAGCTAACTTCCAACACTCATATCATAAATATCTATTTCAATACCCCTGATACATAAGTAAATATTGTGTCAATTGCGACTTACTTCTTGACATCTAGAAATCTATTAACTAACTCAAAAATGTATTCATTATCGTAGCGAGATGGAGACACAATAATAAAATTTCAAATGGATGGTCGAGTCGAGGTATTGTATTGTATTGAAATTTACTCGAAGAATTGAAGCGGAAACGGCGTTCTTTTTTTTATGCAGATTCACATGAAAGGGAAGCCCTGTAATGTTCAAAACACACCGCGTAAATCAAGGGACAGGAGATACGAATTAACATTCACTTTGAATTTCTGAAGTTTGTAAGCCTAAGGAAAAACCTCTCTCGGCAAGGAGTTCCAAAGCTGAGCTGTTCTATTGAAAAGAGTTCCCTGAGCAAGAGAAGTTCGACAGGTCTCCAAATTCACAACAAAGGGGTGGGAATTCTGTACTCGTCGAGTCATCCGTGTAGATATTGCCAAGGGTGGAACGATTGATAATAATTCAGAAGAGCACCAACCGTGGAAATATCTATAGAAGAGAGACAAGTCTCCGACCCTTGTACGATGATCCAATGAAGTGAGCGAGTCTTTGAGCGAAGAATCACCAACAAGACGAATTGCCTTTCCCTGAATAGAATCCAGAAGCCTCAATGAATGTTTTGGTGCCGAACACATGAGAACCATATTTCAAGAAAGGTCGTATCTGAGCCTTGTAGATCATTGGAAGCTGGGAACCTCTTTAGTGATGGCAATTCCTAGCAACGAGAAACTTGACTTTGTAGGAATAGTTACTCCAGACATCTGAATACTAGATGAAGATAGATTGGATTTCATAACACTTACTCAATAATTCAAGTATTAATGAAAAATACAAATATGTTTTCAGTATTAGTATTCAAAACATTCACAATTAGTGGTGGGTTTCGATGTTCGTTGTTTGTAAAGGTGATCTTTGTGAAAAGAGTTGCTGTTTGCTTCAAAATAATATTATAGATTCTTTCGAAATAGATTTCTGAAATTTTGTTCTGATGGGATTCCGCGGTTGGTGTTTCACATTACGAATTAGGTGTCGACAAACTTTCCAACTTGGCAACATATGATCATGTTATTGGAATTGATGTCCTCAAACGAAAGCGATCGGTAAGTCTAGAAAAAAATTGTTTTTTGAATGAAAGTTAACAATATTTCAATTCGTTCCGGAATGGAATAAACCATGTTTTTAGGTGAAGTTGAAATACTTTTCTAAACCAAACGAATCAGTGACAAGACTGATATAAACGTTTGCCTTAATTATTTTCCCACACTCATTTGCAGTTTTTTCACCAAAAAAAAGTGAAAGCTAGATGAGGAATTTGATTGTTATGAGAAATCTCAACATTGAAATCATGCTCCCAATGAAGTTACTCTGAAATGTTTGTAGTTTTTCTTATTCTGAAATCCCAAAACAGATTATTTGTATTTTTCATCAGTACCAAAATTATTGGGTTGATGATTTCAACGCCGATTTTGCATTGAATGTATGTGTGAATTTCAAGAATAGGGTAACATTAGGAGAATAATTTTGTATCTTTCCACAAAACATATCACTTGTTCCCACTTTCCATTTGAAATTTAAGGGTTATGCCACTCCCGCGCTAGGGGTTTAAAGACAGAGGTAGAAGAATATGTGTAAAATGTGTCACCTTGGAAAACAATTTTCACTTACCCCAGCGTTTTTGCTTCCACTCTGTATGTAATAATAATAATAATCATAATATCGTCTTTATTATGTTCCTAACAGATTTTACATTCGACTTATTTTACATACAGAAAGGTGCAGAATTAATTCGAAAATAAAGGGAGAAATTCAACTTGGTGGCAAAATGCTACTTAGTTGTAGTTAACTCAAAAACATCTCTGTAAATAGTACCTGATACAGACTGAACAGTACCTAATCAAGAGTAACAATCCAAGTTGGTGAAATGAAATTAGTGAAAAAAAAAACAGTTCAATCAGTTCTACAATCTTACTACTGCTTATTGATAAAAGTTAAATGAAAAGTTTTTGAATTCGATTCAAAATTTATGGTATCTCTCAAGTTTGAAATCTGGCGGAATCATATCAAATATTTTGCAGATTTGGTAGATTTCTCTGAGAGTTTCTCCCAACATAAAACATTTTTAAGCCACGACATCTGTTCCTTCCAATATTTCCAACACCTTGTATTTGAAGAATTTCAATAAGAGATACTCAAAAATCAGAACGATAAATCGTGAAATTTTCATATATTTCAGTTTTTTCTTTTTTGAAGTGAGAGGTCAAGTCATAATTTCAGTTTTTATGATGAGTTATTTCATCCAATCGTGTGATTCTTCCTATAGAAATTGAAGGAAATTGTATTTCTTTATATCTGACATAATCTGAATTGGTATTCAACGAACAAATTTTAAAAAAATGATTGTTATTCCCTCATTAACAGCGTGGATTTGCAACTTCACATCGCTGAGTTCTGAAACTACTCCCAAACACTCAAGCTAGCCTGGTGACCACCTGTTAGATATATGGAAATAGGGTCGGCACCAGTTCAACTTAGGGATCGAAAAGATCGGAGCAATATAGTTTGTCAACCCAATGGATTTCCATTCGGTTCGGGTGAAAATTCCTGAGCAGATGCAACACCTGCCACGTCAGTGATAATCGAGTGATTAATCTACCACAATTTTTATTCGTTTCCGATCTTTTCGCCCGAAAAAACGTTCAGCCACGACTCTTTCACGTCATTCTCAGATATACTTCATAACCAACGTTTCAGGACAACACTCAACAACATGGGAAAATTGAAAAATTAGAAATGATCACTTACCACAAGGGTCGAACAGTAAATGAGAAGGAAAACGAGGATTCGTCTGGATGGGATCAATGGAGACGTGCGCATTGTTGTGACGTGGTTGTGTACGTCCGCAAAAATCGATTATGCAGGGCGATCCCGTCAGAACGTTTACGATGGTTCGTCGGGATTGCCAGGTGTCGGAAAATCATCACCAATGAAGAGTTTCTGTCTGTCTGTTGCGAGTTTTGTTGTTGTACAAAGATGAAAAACGCGAAGGAAGATCCTGTTTGAATGTCAATATTTTGTGGTATGGCAGGGTTCGATATATATACAGTTCCTAGCACCAAGTAGGAGCAGTAACATTCTTGAAGATGCCAACTGAGATGTTGGCGAAACGTCGAAACTCAATACCGACAAACCAACGGATAAGCTCCCAGAATATCAACTTCGCATACTCAAGCATCCGTGGAAACCTTCACTGTAACATATATATATATATATATATATATATATATATATATATATATATATATATATATATATATATATATATATATATATATATATATTGAATTGAACTGGCCGATACTTGATGAAAATCCATATTAACAAAAATATATTACAGTTTCCTTCATGATTTTCACTTACTATGGGTTTACAAAACGTATATATATATATATATAAGAATCCCACTGAAACCGAAGTTGTGCGTGGGTTCATGTATCCTTAAATCTAGAAAGTCATTACAATATATAGGTGTACTAGCTGACCCGGCCACGCGTTGCTGTGGCTAAAGTTTTTGTTATATTACATTATAGTAAACAATCTAAGAGGAACATTAAGAGAACATCAGTCACGGAGTCCACTATGCTTTTTCACACAGATGGTATTTGTAGAAAAATATGGTGATCTCCTTATTTGACTTACTACTACTATAACCCTTTAGTACAATGAAATTATTTACGAACAAAGACGAAAATGTTGATGTTGGTATACAAATTCACTGGATTGAGATTTGAAGTACGTTGAACACAATTAATTAAAATGTTCTTACACTTGATATTAAGCAGGAATCCATAGGTACAAGATAAAAATTTATCAGATTTATTATTTCCATTTAATTTTATAACAAATATAAGTATATTACAGTGTGATACAGTAAATAACATGTGACGCTTAAACTCATGAATGAGGTAGGCAAGGCAGACAGTCTTAAACTTTTAAACATTAATATCTATTTTTTTGAATTATAAATACTATCAATTTCAATTTAATTTAACACCAATCGGTGCACAATGTTTTTGGTTAACCTGTCTTTAGCTAACACAAATAGATTCGACGGTTTCCCAACACGTGAACACGCAACATATAGTTCCCATGAGAAAAACATGGATTTTCCAAATCTAAACCATTTGTGGTTGTGCATGACCTTCTGCTGTCCTGATTCTTTGAGGTGGATTTCTTGATTCAATTTGTTCTGCCAACTGATGGGCTCAGCAGCGCCATCTATTGATTACTTACTCAACCCAGTCGAAAGGTATCGACATCTTGATTCAATTTGTTCTGCCAACTGATGGGCTCAGCAGCGCCATCTATTGATTACTTACTCAACCCAGTCGAAAGGTATCGACATCTGTTAGAATCATTTGGAGTTAACAGATAATTGTGACTGTCAAATAATAACAGACAAATAATTAGCAATAAATTAAAATTGCGACTATAATTTGAGATTTAAACTATCCTATCTCTCAAGTTGGATCGAACTGCACATGGTGTGCGAATTTTATTATAATCGGTTAAGTGGTTTAGGAGTCCATTGAGGTCAAACATTGTGACACGAGATTTATATATATTAAGATGGTTGTGAATATGAGTATGACACTAGCGTGGTTTCAAGATAGTAAGAGCTTAGGAAGGTGAATTGTGATTACTGTGTGGATGGTCGGAGTTTCAAAGAAGTGTTATCAGTCTTTATTTGTGATAAAATAATGTACAATATCCCTGTTCAGGTCAAGCAAGTACTTTTTAAAAAAAAAATTAATGACGTTTATTTTGTTCATTTCGTGTATATTCCTTGTACATTATTGGTAAGTAGTTGTATATTCTACCACTCAAGTAATCATATGTGTGCTGGCGAATGTTTTTTCTTGTTATGGTGACTTGTACGTTACCCTTAAGGTATGTCCACACCAACGGAACATAGAGGAACTTTGTGTTGCTCTTGGTTCCTCTGTGTTTCGAAAATTTGGAACATATATCAACACAGAGAAACTTGTTGTCCACACCGGCGCAACACAATTTTGTGGTGTTCCTAGTTGTTTCTGTTCCAACTTACTTGGTGGAACATTTCTGTCCACACCAGTTAAACATTGTGTGCGCAATTAATGTGCATAAATAAAATAGACAGTCAACAAAATGTGGTGCGACGAGGACGACCGCCTTTTGGCACTTGCAGCGGCAGCCTTTATTATTTTAAGTAAGAACAAGAAAAAAAGAAAACGGAAAGTTTGGGTTCGTCCGAGTCTCCAAAGGCGATCACAATATGGAGCATTGCAGCTCTGTAATGACCTAAAACAAGACGATTTAGTAACTGGGCAAATATGTGATGGGCACCTTCAAAATTTCATCAGAATGTCGAGTTCGGAGTTGGAATGGTTATTACACCGCATTGACCCATTAATTCGAAAAGCTGACACGAATTACAGAGCAGCAATCTCACCGCTAGAAAGTTTACTTCTTACGCTAAGGTTCTTAGCTACAGGCGATTCTTACCATTCCTTGATGTATCTGTTCAAAATTTCGAAGCAATCAATTTCGCTTATTATTCCAGAGGTGTGTGCGGCGATTGTAGAAGTTTTAAAAGAAGAAGTAAAAGTAAGTAAAATTGTATTAACTATGGTATGGTGTATAGTAATAATGGGGCTGTAAATTAAAATTGGTTAGTCGGAAAGTAGATATTTTATTTTAAGAACAAGAACATAAAACATACACAATTTTTAAAGAACCCCGGCGTCTCGGATGGCTTCATACAGAATGTTTGAGTCTACACCTGTCATGGAATTATTTTCATTATTTACTAATACTTGTGAATCCGCTGAGTGTGAGTTTCCTGGGGAAAGCATTGACGATTGATGACTTTCATATGATGACAATGCATCAGACGAATGATGAGATATCTGTGAGGTAGCTGGTGAAAATGCGGGAGGTTGAGTGGTAGTAAATTGAGCAGTAGACTGATGAGCATATGCATATGGAGTAAAATGAGGAGGTTGGTCATATTTTCCCATGCTAGCCTCCCATAAAATATTTGAAATGAGATGCTCAACTGTATTTTGAGCGTGTTCTGTTCGAAGACTCTGAATTTTGAAAGCTATGTGTTCCCCAAATACCTGGAAACGATTTCTGGGCTTCTTGTTTTGCAGTTCTTGCAAAATGTTGTACGCCTCTTCTTGTCGATCACCAGTAGATTTCCTTTTATAGTTCTTTTTTAATTCAGGACTCTTAAACACCTTGGTACGTGCTTTTGGCGGTTCATGTATTGTACCTTCTATTGACGTTTTCATTTGCGATCCTATTGACGCAGGTCCTGATGATGATTGACTTTCATTATTTTCGGGTGATGGGTCTGGTTGAGACATATCATCATTATAAGTGGTTTCATCTATTAAAGTTTCTTCTAATGTAGAACACTGCGATTCTAATTCGTTGTATTCCACATTATCACTCTCGTCAGAACTTGCATCGTCCTGCAAGTATAAATTTGTTATTTAAGTTATTACATGCAGTTCACGGGCCAATGTAAATGTAGGAAATAATAAAACTATAAACCGTTATATGTTTAGCCATTGCATTTTTATAGTCTAGATAAAAAACAATAAAAAAAATATTTCAGATGCCTCAAAACGCTGAAGACTGGAGAATAGAATCAAACCAATTCAACTCTCTTTGGAATTTTCCTCAATGTGTCGGAGTAATGGATGGCAAGCACATTATGGTACAAGCACCAGCAAATAGTGGCAGTGATTTCTACAATTACAAAGGCTTTTTCAGTGTTGTGCTTTTTATCGTTGCAAATGCAATGTATGAGATTTTATATCTCAATGTCGGTTGTCAAGGACGTATCTCGGATGGAGGAGTTTTTGCTAATACTCGTTTTGAAAAACTTTTAATGGACAGTGCACTCAATTTACCGGTCAAAAACCGTCTACCAGGAAGAAGCAAATTGGTTCCTTTTGTTTTTTTGGGAGACGACGCATTTCCACTGTCTCCAAATTTACTAAAGCCATATCCGGGAAGTCAAGGCAAAGGATCGCTTAGAAGAATATTCAACTATCGGCTTTCTAGGGCTAGGAGGGTTTCGGAAAACGTTTTTGGAATACTATCAGCACGATTTAGAGTACTACGAAAACCACTACTTCTTGGTCCTGAAAAAGTGGAATCCATTGTGACTGCTTGTATATATTTACATAATTATATGAGACGTAGCAAATGTTCTAGAAGAAGATATACGCCAGCAGGTACATTTGATTCTGAGGATAAAGATACTGGCGCAGTGATACCTGGCACGTGGAGGACCGAAATTAATGGACAACCTGGATTTATTGCGCTACAGAAAATAGCGCGCAATTCTACCATTGAAGCAAAAGAAGTCAGAGAAGAATTTGCTGAGTATTTTATGTCGCGGGAGGGAATGGTTACTTGGCAAAACAATTATTAACAAAATAAACAGTCTATGGCAACACACTTACCTGTATCTCATCCTGAAACCCTTTCTCTGTACAATGGCGAACTTTATTCTTATCAGCGAGGAACAGCATATAATTGTAGGCAAACCATTTAGAAATAAAGTGTGCACCGGCTCCAGATTTTTTGTACGAACGGTATTTTTTTCGTTCTCGGAAAAACTGGGCAACCATATTCTTGATTTTTCTTTTAACCTCCGCTTCATTTGCACCGGTGACATCACAAAGCTTGGCCCATGCATCATGTTTTTCATTCCGACATTTGTATTTAGCATCACTGTGGTCCCACAGGCATGGTAAAGTTTTGTAGTTTTCAATCAATTCTATCGATTTGTCGTTACTCCACGTAAACATGCTTGCGGCCGCAGTCACAAGTCACTATTAATGAAAATTTCGAAACAAACCGTCCAGACCGCCGCGACAAGAGGTTCCAACCTTGCTTGGTTGCCGCATGTTCCACTAATTCTTTTGATGTTTACCGCTAAAAATGGAAACACGCAACACGTCGGAACTTTTCAGATTTTGTTCCGGAACAAAGAACAACTTAGTGAAACTTCGTGGAACACAATGGAACTTTTTCCATAATTCGCAACAGAAACACAAAAGTTCCTCTATGTTCCGTTGGTGTGGACATACCTTTAGATTCATTTCTTGTGTTATAGTTATGTTCGGGATTTTGAAGGATAGTTTTATTTTTGAAGATGAATAATATTATGTTATACATGTATAGTTGACGTATATCAAGTACTTGTGCATCTCTGAAAATGAAGTTTGAAATGTAGTCTTTTTTTTTGTAGTACAATGTTCTCAGAAATTTTTTTTTGTATTATTTCCATTTTTTTTAGGTGAGTATCAAGTATTCCTCCCCAACTGAGGATGGCATATTGTAGTCGGTATATGTATATTGTTTTTGCCTTTATTCGAATGAATGTTATTTAAGTGGAAATTATTGGCATTTCTTATATTATAGTTATGTAATTTTGATTTTTTTTTGAAATGACTATTACCTTTTTGTAAATTATTTGTTAGTTTGTATGCAGATTTCGCTCTTTCAAATTTTATTAATTTATCTAATGTGAAAGTTTTGATATCTTTATATAATTGTAAGGAAGGTGTTTCCCACGGTTTCTTGAAAATAACTTTTATTGCTTTATTCATCAAACGATAAATGATCTTTTTTTTGGTTTTTACTACAAGATGACCAAACTGTTATCAAATATCTAATATGTGAGACAATATGGGCATTATAAATGAGATTTCGAATTTGATCATCTAGAAAATCAATTCTTCTTATTGCTCCAATCGAAGGAATAATTGTTTTCTTAAATTTATCCACATGGCAATCAAAATTCAAATTTTCATCAATCATCAGGCCTAAATATTTGTGTTCTTCAACTTGTTTCAAAATCCTATTCTTCATCATTATTTTTAATTTTATTTGGTCCATATTTTTTTGTTTGAAAATCATGTATACAGTTTTTTCTGTATTAATAGTTAGATTCATTTCATCCATCCATTTTTCATACAATTGAATATCTTTTTTAATAATATTGTCTAATAGTTTTGTATTCTTGATGGAATAATAAATCACGGTATCATCTGCAAAAGAAAAATGTTTGCCTATCAATTTTAATTTGGTTATACTATTTACATAAATTAAATAAAAAATTGGGGCCAGTACTGAACTTGGGGAACTCCCATGGTGAATTGTTTTTTAATATTTCGATTTCCATCAATAACAACATATTGAATACGATTTTGGAAATAATTTTCAAAAAGTTTATAAGAGTGACCTCTTATTCCTGAAGTATCCAAAATTTCCAGCAATATTGTATGATTTACTGTATCAAATGCTTTTTTATGTCTAAAAAAATGGCGACGCCATATTTACTTTCATCTAAAGTTTCGAAAATTTCATTCATGAAATCAGTTACTGCGGATTGGGTATTTGATTTTGGTATGAAAGCATATTGAAATTTATCGAAGCCAAAATTATCTTTGATGAAATTAACCAGTTGTTCTTTTAGTACTTTCTCAAAAATTTTGGAAAAAACATTCAGAAGAGCTATTGGACGATAGTTAGAAATATTATTCCTCTCTCCTCCCTTATAAATTGGTTTCAATATGGTTCTTTTGAGATAATTTGGAAACACACCTTGGGCTAATTAGACCAACAATATCTTTCAATATCTTTCGAAGTCATCTGATCTTCGCCAGGAGCAGTGTTGGATTTGAGTGATATTATAATTTCATTAATTATTTTTTCAGAAACTGGTTTTGAATATATGAATATATATACGTATATATATATATATATATATATATATATATATATATATATATACAGTGTGTCCCTAGACCAGTGGGACAGTTGAATATCTCTAGAACCAATAGGAATTTTAAAAATATTTTAAGTTCACATTATATCGCATTATGAGAGCTAACTTCAGGAATCACTATTTTTTATACGAGGGGCGCAAGAAAGGCTCACGTAATCGAACATCAATTTTTTTCAAATGGAACACTCCATATGTTTCAATATATCTGAACTGTCATTCCTTTAGGCTAGTTATTGGTTTTTTATTTTTGAAAATCCGACAAGGCGTTGCCAAGTTATACCAGTGATTCATGAAATGCAGACATTTTTTTAGACAAACCCATTATTCATCCTACGAAGAATTTCTGGAATCATTCAAGACTGTTGGTAGTCGGTAGCATATTCTATAATATGGGATACTCATCTTCTTCGAGAGTTATACAGGGTGGTCACAAATATTATATGATTTTCACGAAATTCGAACTTTCTTCACATCAATTTTTCAAATAGTGCACCCTACAATATGAATTATTTTATAGCTCATTGGTGTTTTGATTGCTTATGGCCAATGGTTGTGAAAGAGACATATGAATTTCATCATCAGCAAATGCAAATAAAATAATGCAGTAAACAATTTATGCATTCCACTGTCCTAAACAAAGTCTCAACAAAAAAAAAAACTGTTGACAAATAATTAGGAACGATAATATCAATATAAATGATCGAATTGTCTTCCGTTTGCTGCAAGGCACATTTCGAAATTTTTCATTAAATGATTTCTTGTGACGTTCTCCAACATTTGCGGTGTTATACGTAGTTTGATGATTTTTTTTTGCATTTTCTGATGATGAAATTCACATGTATCTTTCATAAACATTGACCATAAGCAATCACCGATGGGCTATAAAATAATTCATATTGTAGGGTGCACTATTTGAAAAATTGATGTGAAGAAAGTTTGAATTTGGTGAAAATCATATAATATTTCTGACCACCCTGTATAACTCTCGAAGAAGATGAGTATCCCATATTATAGAAAATGCTACCGACTTCCAACAGTCTTGAATGATTCCAGAAATTCTTCGTAGGATGAATAATGGGTTTGTCTAAAAAAATGTCTGCATTTCATGAACCACTGGTATAACTTGGCAACGCCTCGTCGGATTTTCAAGAATAAAAAATCAATAATCAGCCTAAAGGAATGAGAGTTCAGATATATTGAAATATATGGGGTGTTCCATTTGAAAAAATTGATGTTCGATTTCGTGAGCCTTTCTTGCGCCCCTCGTATAAAAAATAGTAACTCCTGAAGTTAGCTCTCATAATGCAATATAATGTGAACTTATGATATTTTGAAAATTCTCATTGGTTCAAGAGATATTCAACTGTCCCACTGGTCTAGGGACACACTGTATATATATATATATATATATATGTATGTAGAAATTGATGTTTTCACGGACCTTCGATATGCTAGATGAATTTTTCTGGGTTTTTTATCCGTTAGGTATCTTCTGACTTGTTCGACGTTTCGAATTCCATTTTGAATTCATTCTCAAGAACTGTGAGACGAATATCTATCCATACCGTCCTGGTCAATCACTCCCCTTACGAAGTAACCAAGCAAGAGTAAGCAAAGACTTCAATTGTCTGTTCTCCATGGAAACTGGTATTTATAATGTTCTCCTCAGTTATTATCCGACTAGTTCCGATATTAAAGTTGTATCCTGCCCATTCAGGTATTATGTAGAAATTGATGTTTTCACGGATCTTCGATATTCTAGATTAATTTTTCTGGGTTTTTTATCCGTTAGGTATCTTCTGACTTGTTCGACGTTTCGAATTCCATTTTGAATTCATTCTCAAGAACTGTGAGACGAATATCTGTCCATACCGTCCTGGTCAATCACTCCACTTACGAAGTAACCAAGCAAGAGTAAGCGAAGACTTCAATTGTCTGTTCTCCATGGAAACTGGTATTTATAATGATTCTCCTCAGTTATTATCCGACTAGGTCCGATATTAAAGTTGTATCCTTCCCATTCAGGTATTATGTAGAAATTGATGTTCTCACGGATCTTCGATATTCTAGATTAATTTTTCTGGGTTTTTTATCCGTTAGGTATCTTCTGACTTGTTCGACGTTTCGAATTCCATTTTGAATTCATTCTCAAGAACTGTGAGACGAATATCTGTCCATACCGTCCTGGTCAATCACTCCCCTTACGAAGTAACCAAGCAAGAGTAAGCAAAGACTTCAATTGTCTGTTCTCCATGGAAACTGGTATTTATAATGTTCTCCTCAGTTATTATCCGGCTAGGTCCGATATTAAAGTTGTATCCTGCCCATTCAGGTATTATGTAGAAATTGATGTTTTCACGAATCTTCGATATTCTAGATTAATTTTTCTGGGTTTTTTATCCGTTAGGTATCTTCTGACTTGTTCGACGTTTCGAATTCCATTTTGAATTCATTCTCAAGAACTGTGAGACGAATATCTGTCCATACCGTCCTGGTCAATCACTCCCCTTACGAAGTAACCAAGCAAGAGTAAGCAAAGACTCCAATTGTCTGTTCTCCATGGAAACTGGTATTTATAATGTTCTCCTCAGTTATTATCCGACTAGGTCCGATATTAAAGTTGTATCCTGCCCATTCAGGTATTATGTAGAAATTGATGTTTTCACGGATCTTCGATATTCTAGATTGATTTTTCTGGGTTTTTTATCCGTTAGGTATCTTCTGACTTGTTCGACGTTTCGAATTCCATTTTGAATTCATTCTCAAGAACTGTGAGACGAATATCTGTCCATACCGTCCTGGTCAATCACTCCCCTTACGAAGTAACCAAGCAAGAGTGAGCAAAGACTTCAATTGTCTGTTCTCCATGGAAACTGGTATTTATAATGATTCTCCTCAGTTATTATCCGACTAGGTCCGATATTAAAGTTGTATCCTTCCCATTCAGGTATTATGTAGAAATTGATGTTTTCACGGATCTTCGATATTCTAGATTAATTTTTCTGGGTTTTTTATCCGTTAGGTATCTTCTGACTTGTTCGACGTTTCGAATTCCATTTTGAATTCATTCTCAAGAACTGTGAGACGAATATCTATCCATACCGTCCTGGTCAATCACTCCCCTTACGAAGTAACCAAGCAAGAGTAAGCAAAGACTTCAATTGTCTGTTCTCCATGGAAACTGGTATTTATAATGTTCTCCTCAGTTATTATCCGACTAGGTCCGATATTAAAGTTGTATCCTGCCCATTCAGGTATTATGTAGAAATTGATGTTTTCACGGATCTTCGATATTCTAGATTAATTTTTCTGGGTTTTTTATCCATTAGGTATCTTCTGACTTGTTCGACGTTTCGAATTCCATTATGAATTCATTCTCAAGAACTGTGAGACGAATATCTGTCCATACCGTCCTGGTCAATCACTTCCCTCACGAAGTAACCAAGCAAGAGTAAGCAAAGACTTCAATTGTCTGTTCTCCATGGAAACTGGTATTTATAATGTTCTCCTCAGTTATTATCCGGCTAGGTCCGATATTAAAGTTGTATCCTGCCCATTCAGGTATTATGTAGAAATTGATGTTTTCACGGATCTTCGATATTCTAGATTAATTTTTCTGGGTTTTTTATCCGTTAGGTATCTTCTGACTTGTTCGACGTTTCGAATTCCATTTTGAATTCATTCTCAAGAACTGTGAGACGAATATCTGTCCATACCGTCCTGGTCAATCACTCCCCTTACGAAGTAACCAAGCAAGAGTAAGCAAAGACTTCAATTGTCTGTTCTCCATGGAAACTGGTATTTATAATGATTCTCCTCAGTTATTATCCGACTAGGTCCGATATTAAAGTTGTATCCTTCCCATTCAGGTATTATGTAGAAATTGATGTTTTCACGGATCTTCGATATTCTAGATTAATTTTTCTGGGTTTTTTATCCGTTAGGTATCTTCTGACTTGTTCGACGTTTCGAATTCCATTTTGAATTCATTCTCAAGAACTGTGAGACGAATATCTATCCATACCGTCCTGGTCAATCACTCCCCTTACGAAGTAACCAAGCAAGAGTAAGCAAAGACTTCAATTGTCTGTTCTCCATGGAAACTGGTATTTATAATGTTCTCCTCAGTTATTATCCGACTAGGTCCGATATTAAAGTTGTATCCTGCCCATTCAGGTATTATGTAGAAATTGATGTTTTCACGGATCTTCGATATCCTAGATTAATTTTTCTGGGTTTTTTATCCGTTAGGTATCTTCTGACTTGTTCGACGTTTCGAATTCCATTTTGAATTCATTCTCAAGAACTGTGAGACGAATATCTGTCCATACCGTCCTGGTCAATCACTCCCCTTACGAAGTAACCAAGCAAGAGTAAGCAAAGACTTCAATTGTCTGTTCTCCATGGAAACTGGTATTTATAATGATTCTCCTCAGTTATTATCCGACTAGGTCCGATATTAAAGTTGTATCCTTCCCATTCAGGTATTATGTAGAAATTGATGTTTTCACGGATCTTCGATATTCTAGATTAATTTTTCTGGGTTTTTTATCCGTTAGGTATCTTCTGACTTGTTCGACGTTTCGAATTCCATTTTGAATTCATTCTCAAGAACTGTGAGACGAATATCTATCCATACCGTCCTGGTCAATCACTCCCCTTACGAAGTAACCAAGCAAGAGTAAGCAAAGACTTCAATTGTCTGTTCTCCATGGAAACTGGTATTTATAATGATTCTCCTCAGTTATTATCCGACTAGGTCCGATATTAAAGTTGTATCCTGCCCATTCAGGTATTATGTAGAAATTGATGTTCTCACGGATCTTCGATATGCTAGATGAATTTTTCTGGGTTTTTTATGTATATATATATATATATATATATATATATATATATATATATATATATATATGTTACAGTGAAGGTTTTTACGGATACTTGAGTATGCGAAATTGGTATTCTGGGAGTTTATCCGTTGATTTGTCGGTATTGACTTTCGACGTTTCGCCATATATATGTATATATATATATATATATATATATATATATATATATATATATATATATATATATATATATATATATATATATATATATACGAACTCCATCTAGACACAAGTGCACATCGAAAGAAAACATACCAACAGGTATCTTCACTCGAGGGCGCCCATACCTATGGGGCGGGGGGAGAGGCTAGCTTTCAGGGTGAAATATACCATTCATTGAAACGAATCTTCCTACAGTTCACAGTCAGAGTTGAAATTCAGCTGTGTTTGGAATTTGTTGAACAGATTGAGTGACACAAACATTATATTATTGTTATTTTATTTGGGAAATTTGTTGGTTCAATTCAGATGTATATTGGATGAAACTCTCAGCTATCAGAACGCAGTTGGCAACGTTTATTTATCGTATAGGTATAGTAAATGTCTTTCTGATAGAACCGAAATAATATGTATTGGGAAAAATCGATGGAGAGATTAGGTTCATAAAATCAATATTGAAGGAAAATGAATGACAGAGAATTTCATAGAAAATACATTGACCATAATTGAAAATCGCAAAACACCCCATTATGGAGACATACAACCTGCACAAACTACACATCCTGTAACAAACATTATACCCCAGGTCCCTCGTTTATCTGAAGAGTTAAAACGGATCAGCAACAAGTATAATGTAAAAACAACATTCAATACAACAAATACTTGACGTAAAATACTTACACACACTAAACCAAATAATTTAACTGATAACAAAGATTTGTATTAATCAAATGCCTTGTTCGTTCGGTATAAAATATATTGGTGAAACATCCAGACCTCTAGAGGAGCGAATGAGTGAACACAATATGTGCATCAAGAACAGGCAGGTTGGTGGTTCTGAATCATCAGAACATATTTTCACTGCCGGTCGAAATCACACAGTAGAATGAAATGATATTCAAATGATAGCAAGAGAAAGCGATGATCTCCTGCCTTACCGGATGAAACATGATGGTTTCAAGAAAAAAAAATTGAAATTTTGATCAGATGAAAACCTCATCTCATTTTTGACGTTATAAAAAAGTTCATCTAAGGGAGTTGATTAGAATTAAAATTAATATTCAAATTCGGATACATAACCAGGGTAGTTTACTCTTGATCAAAATTCTATTTTTCGTTCTCCCCTGAACACTTTTCGGGAATTCGAAATTTAGACATCTCATATGCAAGTACTCTGCAACACACTAATTCTCATGGAGAATACATTTTTCTGACAAATCGATAATAACAAGGTTTTCCATGTGGTGGAAATTAATCTCACTGTATATAGTCTGGACCACATTTTGATAGGTAAGCCATTATAGTGAAAATGTTCAGTCGGGTTTTTCCATTTTTATTTGATTGGCCAGTGAGGAGAGATCGCAACATAGAGGATAATGCATAGCCAATCAAATACCAGTAGAAAACCAGTAAAAACGTTTCAATGTTCGAAAGCTACGAGATCGATAAATAAATACTATAAAAACCTAGTTACACATTAAAGGCAATATGGTGAAGTAACATGACAATTGATTTGATACATTACATCGAATGGGAATATTAGGCCTCCTCCAAAAAAATTGGGGAAACCTCCAAAAGCGTCAATTGTTTTTTTCGCCACAAAAATCTAAACACAATCACCAGGGTTTCTAGGCATCTTAAACAGAACCTACTACAGAAACAATAGAATCACAATCACCAAATGACTGTTTTGACTAATGAAAATTCTTTGGTATCAAAAGTCAGATCATTCAATCATATCAGTCAATTTCTTATTGTATACCACTGAAGAGTTTTCATCCGTTCCAGGAATTTTGTAGTATGCATAGTATTGCCTATAGGGCCAAAAATGGAAACGAAAGTTAAGTGTCAGAGTGTCTAACTCACAGGTGGAAAGCAAATCATCTCTTGATAGTGGTCCTAAAAATATTATATAGAGCTCATTATATTTGTACTAACGCTCTTAAAAATAAAGAAGGAAATGACATCTATCTGTAGTGAAATTGAATATGAATTAATCATTAAACTTCCTCACTAGATGCCCCAAGTATTTTTCTGAAGAAAAGGGTGTTCGAGGAAGTAATCTTTGGCATGTTCTGACACTCAACTTTGTGCTGAGAACATTATTCAGAAGTTGATCAGAGTTATAAATCTCCTCGCAGTTTGCAGAAAGACTGAGGCGAATTCCTTGTTGCTGCGCTCTTCCCGTTTCAACACTGTACTTCAATTTAGATTTTTTTTCTTATCCCGCTATGTGAAGTATGAATCAGTGAAAATTAGCTTGAGAATATTTCAAAAGCTTTTTATGTTCTGTACTGCATAGTCTAATTGCGCATAAAAGGAACTTTGATCCTCAGCCTTGATCTGCTTTTGATGTCGGTAATGAAGGACGTGAAGAAGGAAATTCCGAATTGAAAGATATAGTTTATTTCCACTATAGGTACAGATGATTGTTGTATCATGATGCTGAATTATCAATCAATGGTAATCGTTAACTTAGTATTTGTCTAGATCTCTAAAAAGTTTCAATTTAGAAGCAGGCTCTAACGAAGCATCCCCTTCTCTGGAATAAGCTTCCTGGACACCTACCCCCATTTTCAGCACGCCGTCTTACTACCCTATATCTCTCCTTGAAGCCTCGTCCACAGCTTGTACTGCAAGAACTCCACTCGGACCATTCTGTCAGTTCACAGTCGACTGGTTGAATTTTGGTGATCTGCGCAGTTATTGCTGGACTTCCTAAGATGGCATCTAGGAAAAAATCATTGAAAACATTAAAGTTAAATATTCATATATAGTCCATCTTTCAACTTCTACTATTGGTTTCTCTAAAACAGTCAGTCCTAACAATGAATTTGAATCAGCCAAAAAATAACTTAAGTATTTGAGAAGCCAATAAAATATTTTTGCGCAAATTTCTTCAAGGTAAATTAGATTTCCTATTCACTTCCCTACTGTAACGATATAATATTTCCCCACTGGAAGGAAATCTTTCCTCAAAGTCTTGGTTTCTTTGGCAATAATTCTGATGAAGCAATATTCACTGCCTCAACCAACTCTGTAGGAGTCCAAGGAATGGAAATTTCATCTTCACCTATCATTTTACTTTCGAGAACACCAGCAATTGGATTTATAGGCATTTCCTACCTGATAATCAATATACTATTTTCAGATCACCTATTTCTCGATATTTCAACAAATTTTTCTATCATGAATTGCATAAAAATGTATTGTAGACTACAAGCCCATAACACTTTATGGGGGGTCAAATGAACCCATATTCCTCATGTTCAGAGCGATGCTGCTAAATTAACTTCTATGCCGCTTGTTTCCAGCTGAGCAATTGACTGGGAAATCCCCTCAAATTTTCCTTATGCTACGACCCTGATTATCCCTCAAACAAAAGAGGTACAAATGTATTTTTCACTACTAACCTAGGAAATCACAATTATTGAAGCAATTCCTGTGATGAGAAGTAGCACTTTTGAACCTAGCTGAATAATGATAAAGAAATTTTACCTAGGTTGAAAATGAAAACATGTTAATGGTGTAGTTGCCTCGATTTATAGGCTACTCTTATCGATTGCCGCCATCCTTACTTCATATCGAAACCACTGACCTTTGAATTAGCACAAATTTTTGTTTTTCATTTATGACAACTGGACTCCTAGGCTACTCGATATATCGAATTTTCAGTTGTTTGTTTGTTTGTAATGGATACTCTTTGGAAATACTGATCCGATCATGAAATGATTCCACTAACAGAAACCTATACTATTCAGGCTATATTTTGATAATATTGAACAAAAAAACTGGTGCAAAATAATAGAATATATAGTATAGTATAGAATAGTATAGTATTGTATAGTATAGTATAGTATAGTATAGTATAGTATAGTATAGTATAGTATAGTATAGTATAGTATAGTATAGTATAGTATAGTATAGTATAGTATAGTATAGTATAGTATAGTATAGTATAGTATAGTATAGTATAGTATAGTATAGTATAGTATAGTATAGTATAGTATAGTATAGTATAGTATAGTATAGTATAGTATAGTATAGTATATATCCTAAACCGCTGATCGTAGAGACCTGAAACTCAGAGGATGTGTTCTTTGTATGACGTAGTTATCCGATAAGAAAGAGTTTTCCAAAATTTCACCCCTGAGGAGAAGCATGCTGTTAAATAGCTCACTTCTCACCCTATGTGTATTTAATACTATTTTGATTCTGTTTTGAGATTTCAGTGCAAAAAATCATCGTTATCGAGTGCGAGTTGTTATTTTTGAAAAACTGTGTATTTCGAATACTGTCATTACTAAAATTCACTTCGATCATATTTATAATCCTACCTTTCACAATCTGACATGTGTCCATACATTGTTCTTCAGTCAAAAAGTTATTTCTGTTTCCCCGGCAGCCTCCAAATATGAATGAGAAACACTTAAGCTTCGTTGAATCGAAAAACCACCTGTTGTAGTATCCCTGACAAGGTCCTGGATCACTGCCTTGCATGCAGACCACTGAAAAAGCAATGAGTGTTCAAAGAAAATTGATAATCACACTGTCTCCTGCTGTCTCTTGGATACGAGTGAATTTTCCAAGGTGATCATGTATTTTTCTATGGTAATGTTCAGAGAAGTGAGAGAGAGAGATAATAACGTGTATCGTTCTTGAATTATCACTATTACAAAAGTATAACAAAACACCGCTGAAAAAAATATATCCGTCAGGTCTCTGAGATGACAACAGAATCACAATCTTCTGTTGAGTTTTTATGGAAGTTTCAGATAGATTATAGTCTATTGAAACTTACTAATATATAAAGAACCACAAGTATACTTTCACGAAGCTGACATATCAGTATGTCAAGATTCATTAGTCTCAAAGAGCAGCCAGATTATTGGTAAGTTTTATTTGATTTACTCAATCATTTGAGCTGTCAACGTAGAATCGAGAGTCTCGTTTGGTGCCAGAATGTTGACAACTAGATGTTAATTCCATAGCTGTCAGTTGTCTTGCCAAAATTATCACTTGGGAGGAAACGAATAATAATAAAATAATAAGGTTTATTCTTACATAACAACATAATTTTCAAAAGTGAAAGTAGCCTAAGGATAAAATCATGAATAAACATAGACACCACAAGGAAAATAATCCGAACGTGCGGTATAGCCTCAGTGATTCATGTGAATGGCGAAAGATAGAGCTATAAAGAAGATAAATCTCACAGTAAAAGTGCAGATAAAATATTATTTGAGGTAAGACATATAGGTTATATAAGTTTATACAAAATTAAAATAAAATCATAAGCATTGACTTACATATTTACACGTAAAAAATCTACATATATATATATATATATATATATATATATATATATATATATATATTCTCATGCATTCATGTGCACTGTCATGGTATAAATGAATGAATGGAGGTTTCGATATTGTAGGGATAGATGAGTATTGAGAGATGAAATGAAGGAGAATAGAGTCATTATTCGAATAAACACTGTCAGAAATATCTGGGATTCATCAATTATTTTTCAGATCTATTAGTTCTCGAGCCTCAGTTCTCGTGTGTCTGATCATCCATTTTTTGATTTTTCTCTCTCACTATTGGAATTTTATTATTTCAATTCAGATTCTTTCAATTCAATGAGTTTTTGCAAGATATTTCAATCGAGTATCTAATGGAAAATTCCTTGACTTGAATTTGAGCCAATGAAATTCTCGCATTTAGACCTGTTGCTATGGCAACGATTCGATTCTACAAATTCAATAGATGGAAACTTCTGAACTCGAAACGTCATTGCAGTCATCCGTCAACTTAGTTTTTGAAATTTCGTAACAATATATCTGAATATGAGTGATTTTAGCGACATAAGTATAATCCAAGCTGCATTAGATATTTCCATAGAGACACTGAATGTGTCCAATCCTCGAATATGCTTTTTATTTTTTTTATCAGTCCTTTTCGTCTCAAACCATTTTACTTGATTCATTGAACTATCGATGAGTCTGATACAAATCATATGTAGATAATGATGACAATTTCCGTTTCAGATTGTTCTGCTATAAAATTTTCTTACCGAATCTTCCACGACCTGGAAATCAACTCCGGAAATTTCTCCCTATTGTGAATTTTTCAGAAAATTTCACAACTCAACTTCTCAACCAATAAGATGCCTAACTCTGACTAGTTACCATGACAACTTGAAAAATCCGGAAAATTTTCCGACGGGCCACAATATTAAATTGAAAATTCTTTTAGTTTGAAAATGAACATCATTATATGAGTGAAAATTCACGACTCGAAAATCATTCATGGTCTAAGGAGATAATGAATGACAATGGATATCTGAAACAATACCTCTCAGTAAAGAAACTTGTCAACAACATTCGAACAAAATTTGGTTACAACGTACCTTTTGCAACATTCATATCCATAACACAAGTTGGAACATCTTCGCATGGCAATTGTTGCATCATTTCCACCCTGCTGCTACATTGCTGCTGCAAAGAAGGATCCACCAACAAGAGTCTGGTTCTCAATTTGATTCCTCGACCACAAGAAGCACTGCAAGGGCTCCAGTCGCTCCACTGCGTCGTGGGGCACAGGGGATCGGCCACTTCTAATTCATCGGGTCGGCATTCGCGGTTCATACATTTTTCTTTCTCAACTGGAATATTTCGAAAATCATCGCCTGCTACTTGAATAATGAATGATTCAATGGCAGCCAAATGAAGGAGAAAAAGTGGAATGACATATCTTATCATTATCTGGATTTACGATGAAGAAAAGCTCAAAGTCGACTCTACAGTTTAATATACCATAAGGTGCTAGGATAGTAGTTCAGTACATGTTTCGAACCTATATAGGTTCATCATCAGCTGAATTTACATGAAAATTCTACAGTAAAAGAAGAGTAATATAACAAATGTCAATATGGTGGGGTGAAAAATTACTTACATGGAGATGAAAATTGAAATGTCGAAAAACCAATTTGTCAAATGTGAGCTTGAGGCTACATGGAAATCTACATCAATGGTAAATTTTTTTTGAAAAATTGTTGAAGTGGATGGGACTATATATCATCTTTACTCCATTAAAATAATATTTGTAATGGGTGGCTTGAAGCCTTTATAACCACTGTACAACATCAAAACTAGGATTCCCCACATGAAAGGGTTCATTATTCAAGTATAATTTTTAATAATAGATACAGAAGTCTAATTTTGTGTCAAAGTCATTCATTTTGAAGATTATTTTTATGCCAAAACTTTCATTTCTTTCAAGAACTTCTATCGTAAACTATATTTTGAAGCTTCATAACCTTTCTTGCAACATTTCTGTCAAAGTGACAGATAGAAGTCTGCACCTATTTTTTACTTCAGAGAAGGAAACTTAGTCGTGCATTGTCAAGTTAACGGAAATATCGACATTATTCAGTGGATGGCGCAATAAAAACGCTTCAAATCCTTTTTACACGGGCACTGATTATGATCGTGTTCCGTTTTCCTGTCTGGTTAACCAGACTGGTATAGTATTTTTCACAGTAAATGGTACTGGCTTATTAACTGCAATAAACTACCCGATTTAATCCCATTGTGTAGAAAATCATCTGGTAAAAGATGCAAATGTGCTACAGGGTCGAACTTAAGAAATTTGAATTTTGCATAATGCAGGAGATATACAAGTAATTTATTTAAATGTTACAATTCTATTCTATATTTAGTTCAGTGTCACTATCGCTATCCTCATCTAAATCAATTATAATTGGCGCAATTGATTTTTACAGAAAGGTACGAGTTTTCAACATTTTTAACATGACTAACAGAACTTTTCCCACTCTCGGTAGGAATGTCATTCATACAGTTCCTAATTAATTCTACCACACTACCACTTAAAGTCGAAGAAGTATTTTTTCCGCGCACGCTCGATTTAAGTTGGTGCCACATAAGCTCTATGGGATTGAACACGCACTAGTAGGGAGGTAGTCGTAACACTGTATGTCCCAATTCTTCTGCAATTGTATCACAAACATACGTTTTTTTTTAAAGAAAATGACTGCAGCACTTGTAAAAGTTCTTTTTTTCTATAATTCTCCTCAAAATATATGTCATTTGCAGCCATGAAGTTTTGAATCTCCAGTTTCGTATTCTTTGAGCCAGGAATTTTTTGCAATTGTCGACTATGATAGCTTGCGTTGTCCATTACTATAACGCTATTTGGAGGAATGTTGGGTAACAGACAATTCTGTCGTCTAGACTTTTCGTGGCACCGGAATCTTTACGCTTTTTTCTTGATTCAATGGAATTTCCAACAATTCGTCCAACTGAAGTGAGAGTCACCTTCGTCAAATTACTGGTTACTTTTGCTGCAGCACCCGCGTTATATCCTTGCTGAAGTAAGGAACTATACACATTTTTTATAATGATTTTCGCGTCACAAGATAAATGATTCTTCTTTAACGAACCACTGGAAGAAGCACTATTACTTTTCATCCACGGACGCCACATACTGCCTATTCTGTACGTTGGGGTATTAAATTTTTGCTATTAATGTCTGTAATAACAAATAAATGTTATAAAATTATTGCACGCCGTAACACAAGTGAACACTTCCAATCAAATACAAATACTAAAGTGAATAAGAAGTGTAAGCTGTAATCCTCTACAATCCCTCTCCGAGAAACAAAATTACCTGAATCCGGTCCTTTTACATTTATGATGTGCATCTCGGATTTTACAACTTAAGGGTCTAATTGGTTTTATTATAATCCTTCAGTCAATACCATTTATTGTGAAAACTACTATAACTCGAGATGGCCTAGTGGTAACTGCTCTGTTGAGCGGTACTACTGAAAATTCGGTGATATACGGAACGTCTATCAGTTTGTTGGAGAATTTTCACTTAGTACTTCAGATACACGCATTCCACGACAAACGACCAAAAATTGACCTGAATCACTCAAAAGAAAACTGTCACTTGTTATGGTTACTCAACTCACTAACGATTTCTTATCAGTTACTCTGGTAACAGATAAGTTACCAATTTTTCATGAACCATATGTCCCGTTACCAACTACATTTCAGGCGGTCACTGTGGTAACCAGTACAACGAAACGGCTAATGGTAACAATGTTTGGAAACGGATCACGGATTATATCTCTATAAACTCGAGTTTCGTGGTTGAGTGACAGCGAAAAAGCAAAAGAATCATGGTCGAGTTACCTGCGCATGGACAATTCGAATATAGTAGATAACTTCGTCGGCCAATTGAAATCTACGTTAAAATGTACTTATTGCGGGTACTGTTCCGTAACCTTCGACCCGTTTTGGGACTTGTCACTATCTATCCCACACAGAACCGATCAACTCAGATTATCTCACTGCTTGGATTATTTTACCAGAGAAGAGACGTTGGATGGAGATGAGCAGCCGACGTGTTCCGAGTGTAAGGAAAGGCGGAAGTGCACGAAGTCTTTGTCGATATACAAGTTTCCCCGGGTTTTGGTGATCCATCTCAAACGTTTCTCTCCATCGGAATGGTTCAATGAAAAATTGAATATCATCATCGATTTCCCGTTGAAAAGTCTGGACATGAGCAACTACGCGGCAGCCAATGTCGTCCCTTGCCACTACAACCTCTACGCGATCTCCAACCATAGCGGCACTACGTACAGCGGCCACTACACGGCCAACTACCGACATCCTTACTTAGGAACGTGGCACGAATACAATGATTCCCATGTGTCACCGATTACCTTAAAAGCTCTCGTAAGTGGCGAGGCGTACGTTCTGTTTTATGAACAGGAAGGCACTACTTGAGATTGTTTTATTTTTTATTTTATTTCATTTTTTATTCATTTCTTTTTAATTTGTTATATATTTAATTTTTTTTTATATTCTACACAGTTATTTATATATATATATATATATATATATATATATATATGTATTTTGATTCAAGAGAATAAACATATATCAGTCAATCAATAAAAAAAAAGAAAAAAAAAAAATGGAAGAGTTTTCTGCCTTTTCCACCCATTAGAGTACTACCATGTAGTTTCGATGAACTTATATTCATATTATATAAAATTGAGTTCTTCCTGTATACTTGTAGCAAAATAAGCTTCAGTGTTTATTGGAAATATGAAAGAATAACGGCGCCCATACAAAAATTTTCAGGGGGGGCTCGACCGGCAGCATCTTTTATTTTTTCAAGGTAACATATTTTGTTGGGAAATTCAAAAAATAGCATGAGTTTTATACTAAGTTCCAACTTCTTTCTTCAGGAGAATAAAATTGATACTCAATTGAAATGAGTATCAATTTTCTTCTCCTGAAGATGCTAACATAGTCAGCGAAACGAGCGTCGAGTGCAAAAATATCAGTTTGATGTTAGGGTAATAGATCTTTAGGAAAAGTTTCGGAAACAGAGTAGTTTTCGGAACGTATACAAGGTGAAGTACAAAATATTTTTCAATTTTTTTCTCAAATGCATTCTCTAAATTCGCAAAGTTTTCGATAAGTAACTGACGGGATACTTAGTCAGTCAATCTTGCTTTTTCGTAATATTGCCCTTTATAATTGATATCATGATAATGAAAACTTCTGATTCTGTGAAATCGCTTTTTCATTTGATATCAAGACACCTGCCCCTAAAAAGAAGAATAAAGAGGTCTTGGTGTAGTGAGTTGATCTCACTGCAGCAGTAGCATTTTCGATCACCCACAATTTTGCAGGCTACAATACAACTCAAGATCAATCTTACTTATAGAAATGTGAGGGCACTTCTTTCTCCCTTTTCTATCCACGAATTTACGAGTTCTCATCCGAATACCGGCTCCGCAAGATTCTGAACAGGATGACCACGCGCTCCAGTCGGTGGTGGCACAGATTCCTGTGTTGTCTCCCAAAGCGTCAATTTCCTGGGAGTCCTGAGCATTCTGATCTCTGAAATAGAATTATTCCTGGAGATACAGAAACATAAATGTTTCATTTGTACAAATATTAAGTTCGTGCAGAGTAAGAACTCATTATTCTGATAACAAAATTAATAAAAGCAAGGTATATCATACAATATGCCAATTCGAGAGCGAATGATATGATCACAGATTTCAGACAAAAGTTTAGATAGGCAACGGCAAACTTGTAAACGCAAAAAGTATTGGTTGTTGGATTAGAGAAAACTGTATATACTTTAAATGTAGAATACTGTGTTTCCGATGAGCTGATGACGGATTTGTCATACTTTAATCGTTCGATACAAACCAACCAATGATAAAAAACTATCTCGCCACCAATTACAACACATCTCGTATGCAGGAAGCAATTTTCTTCAGAATACATGGCATCATAGACCCTAGACGACTTACATTATATGATGCAGATCTAAAGAATACATAAATGTCTGTAACTTATCTAAAATTTTGAGGAAAATGAGAGCTTTATGTAAATATTCTTTCAATTGTGGCAGCGTGAATTCCAAAGAAAACTGTACTTTGAACACAAAACTAGTTTGAATATTTTTATTCCAAAGAAATTTCTATAGTTTGTAGGTTTGACAGACTCATTCTTGGAATAAACGATGACTTTTCCGCGCATTTTCTAGAAAACGTGGCCTTCATCTACTATTTAACAAAAAAAAAGTTATAACTCACAGGAAACAATTTCGGTGAAATGAATTTGAGAATGATGCTTCAGAGTATTCAAAATTCCAACACATTACATGTCAAGTAGACGTCAAAGTCATTTGACACCATGATAAGATGTCAGTGATCCATTATCTTCACTCCCAGCGATAAACATTATAACTGATGGACTGGCCATAAGAGAGACTGCAGAGTGAGCAAGATAGAATACTCTGAGTATAACCTCTAAGAGATTTCCTTACTCAATGTAGCAGATGAAGAGAGGTTAAGAAGGATAGAGTATTTCAAGTATAGAATTATCATACTGTCCTTCACAATATCACTTCAATGTGCATATCCTTTCTCTCTCTCTCTATTGTTTTCCGCATCGTGTTGTATGGAAAACTGTCATAAAGGCCAGTCCATTAGTTGTAATGTCTATGACTCACAGCTAGAACAAAATAACCGCCATCAGCGCCTTCGGTGGTTGTTGAACCTAAGCTTCCAAAATTGACGCCAAGAGGCGGTTGTTACATTCCCAAATTCATTTCTTTGTTCTGGGGATATCATGTTATCTGGTGAAATGATCACTGGAAATGTTTTTTTTTCAATATCCAGAGTCTGGTGAAATTTTTCTGATGAATCGAAACTTATTCACTGTACAACAATTTCAAAAGAAAATTTGAAAGTTATTGATATGCCTTTGCTCAATATACGAGTGTAAACAGGGTGGCCCTGGACTTCCCCTTTTCAGCAGTACTTCATATAACTTTTGTTTCTAAAAGCCTCCAAAACAATTGGGTGTGGACCATCGGGGGTAGTCCGTTCCTGACTTTTTAGCAAAACAACTGACTCCTGCATGAAAGCTCATCAAAGCAATTGATTTGTTTAGTAAATCACCAAAATTTGGTTCATTTTAACTATTCACTTGAAAAGTTATCAAAGTGAAACATTTTTCATTTTGTAACTTTGAGGGCCCGTAACTTGGTTACGAAGGCTTTTAGGAACAAAAGTTATATGAAGTACTGGTGATATTTTGACCCCATTTGTACAATCTCGAAAGGAAAAGAGGAAATACATGGACACCCAGTATTCAACCGATTAACACCAATCAGTGCAGGATAGCATGCATAACTTTTCGATTGTTTAACAACTCACACATCGCATTCTGGTACAGCTGCGACACACATCTCCTTCGAAATCAATTGCCGGTTGCAGTTGTTCATTTTAGCTTCATCCACCATCTTGTATTCTCTCGATCTCATCCTGAGACCTTTACCACAGGTAACTGAACAATCACTCCACTCTGTGTATTCGGTTACATCACATTCCGCTAGAACACAAAAAATTAAAGTAACAGATGGGCCGATTAATCTTTTCCCAAGCATCTACAACACCCATGGACCAGTTTTTCGAACTTCTGTTGAAAAACTCATCTATCAGCTAAGTGCTCAACAGCCAATCGAAATATTCGGCATATACATTGAAATGCTGATAACTGAAATTTTTTACGGTGGATTGAAAAACCGACCCTGATGTGATAAAATATATACTTTTAATAAGCATTCTCCTGTTGCACAAGTGAAAACGAAATTATACATTGAATTGAACTGGCTGATAGTCAATGAAAATTTTTTTTAGCGCAAAAAACCACTAGTATTTTTACTGGCTTCATCGCAAAGTTTATGTGGTTTGCATTCCTCCAAACTACACATTGTTCCAACAGCAACTGATAATCTGCATGCCTTTTATATTTTACAGAAAGTATATTTTATATTATCTTTTCTCCCTTACTATTGGTATTGATATGATTATAAACTTGAAATTTTTCTACCCTTCCAAGTAACAATGATATAACTCACGCCTTGATGTATCTTCGCTGTTCTCACTGATATCCAACTGGGCGTTTAAAAAATTCTCGTCACAGTTCTTCGGTATGAGTTTTTCCCTTGTGAGATATAACCTTGCTAATGGGGGAATTTCCTTCTTGGATGGATCATAGAATGGAGCTCTTGGATCTTCTGGATAAGTCGTGGTGATTCTATACATTCTCTCTCTAGGACTGGTTTCGGCATTGGGAGACTAAGTATTAGTTAAAAATGATATGAGGCATTCTCAAACAGAAACCTGTTGAATATTTTTTTGTGGAGTGAACAACGGTAGGATATACAAGAACATTTACATGAATGATATCTGCTGAAAATCTTAGGGAGAAATTGAAGAAAGACAATAGATGAAACTAGTTAGAATTAAACTGGATTTCATAACGTTATATTAAGTCGAGTACATCCAATAGATGTTGCCAAAACTTTTCAATCGCCTGAATTACAACTTCTATACCTGACTTTTTATTTCAGGACAGATTAGTTGATAGTACTTCAGTTCTTGAATGCCATTGACACCAAACCGCAGCCTATCTATCTCTCTAACTCACCGTTCCTCTCTTCTCTTCTCCTTTTTTTTATCACACACATACACATGTCGTGTTTCTTTTTACTCACCATGTAGGAGACCCCACTATCTGTTCCGGCATCGTACGGAAAAAGATCCATAACCAAGTTTTCCGTCCATGTGCAGTTCTTGTGACAAAGATTCAGTCCGTTGATTCCAACTACCCAATCAGGAGATGGTCCTAATAAGCATATTTGAGAAAATGTGTTATAAATGTAAATTTCACAGAATTTGGGGTATCACCATATTGTGTCAATGGATCACCACTTTTTCATGATTACAAATAATTGAAAACCAAAACTTGCGTTGGTAAGAAAAATTATCAATTCACAAAAATATTTTCTCCATAATGCATAACATTTTGCTACTGACATTGAGCATTGAAATCCACTTTTTTTCTATTATCATTACCATGGCTATATTCTTCTTTTACTGCCGCTAGCACTTGAAGTAAGTACTTTATCTGTCTAGGCAGTGAGAGTGTCAATTTCCAAGTTTCATTCGTTATGCCGGAGATTTGCATTCTTTACATTTGAAGAAAAAACATAATTTTTACTTGCATTGTTGATGGACCTAGGTAGGGTCATAAATTGACTCAAAATAATGATATACCGACTTGACATTGTATTCAATTCCGACGACATTGATGAATTAGCGAAATAATTTTATCAAAGTTTCAGAAAGCACGTTATTCGTCAACGGACCGACGCCAAATACGGAGGGCTGTGGCCTTAAATAACGAGGATTTTGTGATACAATCAATATTCGAGTAATATTCCGTGGGATTTTTTTCTGATGGTTCAGTGACATTTTGAATTAAATTGAATCAATTATGATGACATCACCTAACCGTGAAAACGGTCCATGGATAGGTATCAGTGTAATGTTGGTTTCATTTTATATTTCGAGGCACCTGACTAGAAATAGAAATATTATATAGGACGATTCTTTAACCAGAGAATTTTCATATAAATGGATTTTTGTTGTCTTGTCCTGTCTCAAGCACGACTATGTTTCCTCTCCCCCACCGACCAGAAGGGGCTGTATATAACTTGGAGGCTGGACCCCCAATGGACCTTCTGTCAATCGCTCGCCACATATTACATGTCATTTTCTCTTGATTGAATACAAAATAAGATGAGTCCACTCATTTGAGCAAAAATCTATGACAATTGGGTATATCCGGAACCGAGAGATTTAGAATCAACCCTTTGATATCATTCCATATATAAAAACAAGCAACTTTTCCTTAGTTGAAACGAATGTTCAATTCTAGCACTGTAGGTATATAATATTATTTTTCTACAAACGTCAGTAGAAGTATAATTTTTGACGCATGCTGTCAGAGTCTAAATTGTCATTTCATGACACTGGTGTTAAAAGTAAATCATTTTCAGCACTAGTGCTAAAAGTGATTTATTTGACTTTTTCGGTCGATATCCTTCACCCTTTCGCTTCAAAAAAGCCACAAGCTTGTAATATCTGCTTATGTCATTATGATCATCATCGACTTCAACATAGAGTAATTCGACCAAAGCGTTGACGATTTTCATATTTTGGACTTTTCTTCAAAGTATGCAAGAAGCACTTTTTCACTGGCCTACTTGCCACTGACATTTTTCTGATCACACCATTTCAAGAAACGATCGTATGAAAACTCGTACTGACGCTTTGACTTACTAGGCAAAAAATTCAAAAGCAGCTTTATTGGCAGCTTCTTCAATGTCCGGCGGTAGAAATTCATTTTCTGGATCACTTTCCATCGAGGAAGGAAGAAACGAGAAAGAATAATTCGTGATTCATTGACGTTAGTTGTCAACAAAGACAAATCAACAAATTCTGTTTTTAATTATCTTGGCAACTTGTTTCATGAATAGATTAGATGAAATTGGATTCAAAACTGATAATCTCGAGGCTATGTAAAATAGCTATGCGTTAATTTGGACTTTTAATGATGTTTGTAGAAAAAATTGTGTATGATAAAAGTGATTTTATTTTGTTTGAAGGGATGGAACATTCCGCCTCCGGCATCGTGTCCAAATTTCCCTTCTCACAAAATAAAATATCACTTTCAGCACTTATATCATAAATAACTATTATACCTCAGGGCCAATAAGAGCGCTTTATTTCAGTTTTTCATAGGGTTTATCAAAGCTATGATTTGTTGCTGCCAATTTGGCAAGCTACATTGAACTTTCATTGAGTAAGAGCGGTGCAGTTGGGCCTTAAAAACTGAACAGATTATTTAATATCAATAGAGTGTTGAAATTTCTCACCGAACATCGAAGCCAGAGAAATAAGATGATGGCGTCTATCCACTTTGAAACTCGTCGTGGTGTTGGTGTTGACATGTGGATACCACAGACCTGAAGCCTTGATGATAGTTCTCAAGAATTGACTTTTCGCTCGTAGCTCTGTCTCCATCAATCTAACTGATCCCCACTCTGCCAAACTCCTGAAACCCTCTGAGGCCAGTTGACCCTCGCCCCAGAAGGTGAAATTCTTTTCATGTGAGGCTCCTATGACGTCAGAAAAGTGAGTCAGCCACAGAGAAAACGGAAAATCTCTGGGGTGGGTTTTGTTGGACCATATTCCTTCAAAGATGAGCTATAATTGAAATAATATCGAAATGTTGTTGAAAATAGCATTAATTATTCATATGAAATATTGATAATTGAGTCAATATCAATTATAATCCCTCGAAAAAGGCTGGGGCGTAAAACGAGCAAATTGTCAAGACCCTAGAAGAGGGTGGAAAAATAACAACGGTCATCCAAACCTCAAAACCTCATGCGGGAAATATTCTGGGGAAGAATCGTGCACTGATATCTTTCAGAAGTAATTTTGATTCACTTCTTGTGAATTGTCAGGAAAGGAGTCATACTGCGTCATACTGCGTTATAGTTTCATACATTTTTGAAAAATATTTTATGGTAATCCTCATAATGGACTTGCTATTCTGGGCCTGTCAATGTTGGCATTTTCAAATACTTTACCAAAAACGGGTTTTTGCTACAGGAAACAGTTTCTTAGTCTACAATCTTCACCAAATTCTATGAATTCCACTCTACTGATTCAGACGAATCATAATTCTAACTCAATGATTTCGAAGAATACATGACCAAAAATAACTGTACTTCTTGTCACCTATTTTTCTTGGTGCAAAATTCTAGTTTTTTTCTAGACAAGATATTGCCCGCTTGTTTCGTATTCATTCAATTTGTGAAACCTGAATCATGTTTCGTCCAAATCGTAAAAACGAACAGTTCTAAAAATTGAAAATTTGTAAAAATGGAAGGGGCAGTGGGGAGTCTAGACATTTTTCAAAATTTCCAGAAATTACCAGATTTTTTGACATATTTATTGAAAAAATGTTGATTGACAGGTTCAGAATGGCACATGACAACAATGCAAAGTCTTCTTTTAAAAATATTAATTTGGTTTGCGAAATACGCTCGAGTTCAAGTAAAATCAATTCAGTGTTAGGGTATTCGACCTCTGATGAAAGTGTTCATTTTCACAGGAAAGTTTCCCATTTCACCGATTAACTGAAGTGTGGCTCATTTTCCAAGCAAAAACCAAGGGCAAAGTAGAATTTCAATTATACTCAATATTGAACATAACAATTCAGATGATTTAAAAATTTAAATGATTGATTGTTCCCATCACATGACGTATTTGATTAGTTTACTCGAGAACTGTCGGCCACTTATAAATTACTTCCAGAACACGCACCTAATGAGTAGCTATTCAATTATATTCTTGATGAGCAATTGATGAAGGTTTCGTGAAAAACATCAATGTGAATTTTTTTGCAATTGACGTGAGTTCAGTTCAAAACGAAACGGATGATAATGATTATGGAATTTATTTCATAAATGACAGGAGAATAGTTAAGAAAATAATGGAACTGGAATTGTATTCAAGATGATTTGGATCTATGGTCCATGTAAGAGTAGGTATTAGACCGGGAGGTGGTGTCACTTTTGAACTAGTGATCGATCTGCACACGAATTTTTCAGCATGAGTATTTCTCCACCTGTACATATGAGGACCGCGCGTCAGCCAGTCCAATAGCGGTGGGTTTGGGCGTGGGAGGCGGTGAAACTTGCAGAAAAAATCTCAAAAAAAAGTGATTGATCTCCACGTGAAACTTTATAATGATGTAAATTATTCATGATTATAGGTGAAAATAGGCATCAGCCACGTTCCCGATGGTGGAAACATCGTCAGTCAGGCCTTTGAAGTGGTCGGAAAAATCGGAAAATTGAAGTGACCGATCTGCACTTGAAATTTTGAAGGATGATTATTGTATTCAAATTGAACATGGAAATGGACGTCAGCCACGTTGATAGTGGTGGATTCTGCGTCAGTCAGGCGTCCAAAGTCAAGGGCAGTGACCAGCTTCTTTTGGCGCGCTGTATCTTATGCAGTTCGACTGACGCATATTCCACCGGCATCGTGCCGGCTGACGATTATTTATCGAATGTACATAACAATTACATGTTTATAGAGTGCATTTCTTCAATGCCCCCCCCTCTTTTATTTTTTGAACGGGTCAACGCAGAAAATTGAAACTGATGATGATGAAAGTTATGCATGACTACTATATTATGGAGTAAAATTTACACATGAAAAGTTCAAGATGGCGACTGGGCGCCACCTGGAATAAACATTATATGGAGAGGGGGGTCTTGTGATAAATCATGTTGAAGCTCCTGATGAATGATTTACAACCGTAGAATATGAAGTCGATATCTTAACCAACTACAAAATGGCGGAACATTTGATAATTGCCTGAATACATCGACGTTTATCTCCATACTTTGAAGAAATAAGCTGAGTTCAGTTCAGAAGATGCTCAAAATAGTTGCCTTAAACATCTTGAGATACGAACAGCCTTTCGGATATTCCACGTCAAAAATTTTCGAAGTCAGCAACGTCGATTGTTCTTCAAATGCTCCAAATAGCCCCATAACAAAAGTCTAAAGGTGTCAAATCTGACAAGCGGGCTGGCCATTCCATGGAAAGTATTACCCAAATAGTTTCTTACATGTTTGGAGTTATGTGGTGGTGCTTCATGATTTTGGAATAATAATATCCATATCAAATTCATTAGGATTCACTTCGACGATGTCGGTGATTAAAGGATCAACAGTAGTTGCCAGCACAGTCAAATACAATTCCTTTGTTGAATTTTGTTCAATTGACCATGTTGGAGATAGTTTACGTGGTATCTATCTACTTATAAAATCGGAATCTAAATGAGAATACTTCAGCTGAACAATGATGTTCGTTTTACTGTCATTTTTGTATTTTGTTATGAACAAAAAATAACCTATCACACCTTATCGGGTTGTTGGGATTGCCATATGATAGAGATGAACGAATATTTCTAGTATTATCGATATTAATGTGTTTGTTTTCAGGTAATTATTAAATGTTCCGCCATTTTGTAGTAGGTGAACATATCGACTTCATATTTCAGGCTCGATTTCAGGGTTGTAAAGTATTCGTCAGGAGCTTCAGGAGTACAAATATAGAGAAAAAGTTGGGAGTATGAAGAATCTGAAGTGGTTCAAGATACTAGTTATAATTATGTTTAATCTGTAGTTTTTGGTCTCCCAACTTTTTCTCTATGTTTGTACTCTACTGCAGATGAAAATATATATGTTCGAAACATGTCTTAACAAGGACACTGTTCCCGTAGGAATTAAATATGTAATGGAGATGACTTCGTGTTTCCATTTTTTCAATAAAATTGGTCTTCCACTTTGAGTATGGACTACTACCTTCGTATATGCAATATACGAAGTATATAATAATAGTTACTTTAACTATATTGTTTGTTTGTCTCAGATGGATAATCTATTCAACTTTCATAAATCCCTTCGGTGATTCATTTATAATAATATCAATCAAAACATATTTGAACTAGTAACTCTAACATATCACCAGTGGACTTGATATAAAATTGAGCTAAAATATATTTGTCAAAGTGAAACAAACAATGTATTTGAGTCAAACGTACAATATAGATAATTTAAATTTATTGCATATGGTTGTATTGACTATATTGCAGGAGTAGGCTTTGTTATAATATTTCCATCTGTGTATAAATAATGAAGACATCACGCATTCACTGAAAATAATGTTTAAATTTAAAAGAATAGTCGTAATCAATATTCAAAAAGTTGTATACAGTGATTTATATCACCTTAAAATTGATATATAAACATGTAATTGTTATGTACTTTCGATAACTAATCGTCAGCCGGCACGATGCCGGTGGAATATGCGTCAGACGAACTGCATCAGATAAAGCGCGCCAAAAGAAGCTGGTCACTGCCCTTGACTTTGGACGCCTGACTGACGCAGAATCCACCACTATCAACGTGGCTGACGTCCATTTCCATGTTCAATTTGAATCCGATAATCATCCTTCAAAATTTCAAGTGCAGATCGATCAATTCAATTTTCCGATTTTTCCGACCACTTCAAAGGCCGGACTGACGATGTTTCCACCATCGGGAACGTGGCTGACGCCTATTTTCACCCATGATCATGAATAATTTACATAATAACAAAGATTCACGTGGAGATCAATCACTTATTTTTGAGATTTTTCTGGCGAGTTTCACCGCCTCTCACGCCCACGCCCACCACGGTCGCGCCGGCTGACTTTCGATTTGGAGTACAGTAATGGTAAAACTCTCTAATTAATCACATTCGAGTTGCAGATAAATCACTGATGAAAAAGTGACATCACCTCCCGGTCTATATACTCTGTTTTGTGGAAAGAAAGCTGAATATACTTCCTTATCGACTCACATTATATTTAGCTTCATCACAAGCACAACAATCTTGTTCTTCATTGAATTCAACATCTTCCTCTTTTTGTTCGCAGAATGTTTTCGTCAATTTTCCGTCTTCAGAATACCAATGGTCTGCATCTTCAAGAACCATAGCCCTGCAGAAAGAATATCATTGTATATCAATTTTTTTCTCCTGAAAATGCCTTTATATATATATATATATATATATATATATATATATATATATATATATATATATATAATGTGCTCTCTGGAACTTCCGGTTGAACCGCGCCTGGAATTTTTCTTCTTTCGACGTTTCGGCTCCCACTTTGGAGCCATTCTCAAGACTGCTTGACTTGGTGGCAAGGCCTGAGTCTCCTTAACCCCCAGCACCCATCTTAGCAGAGTGAGTGCTGGGGGTTCAACCGGAAGTTCCAGAGAGCACATATCCGACCGCGGAAGCCTATCCGAGCACATATATATATGAGAAGTTGTTATGTAATTTTCGCCAAATGTTACTGCTCGAAACTCAATACTGACAAACCAACGGATAAACTCCCAGAATAACATCTGTATAAAGTTTTCTTTGAAATCGGTAAAGCAGAATTTCAAAATAATTGAACAAATTGAAAGTGGATAATTGAAATTTGAAGAGATATTAAATCAAAAACCAAGAGAGTTTTTCGAATTATCCTTGAAAATTTAGGTCGTGAAAATAGGTGTCGAATATATTGTTCTAAAAAAAAATTGTTCGTTTTCGTTAACCAGCTGACGAACGTCAACCCTCAGAAGTCGAAACTTGTGCGAGCAATGGATCAACGAGGCCTTACCTTTTAACGTGCGATTACCCAACACGGTGGCCCGGCGAGGATTCGAACCCCGGCCTTCCGCTTGATAGACAGATATGCTAACCACTACACTACCGAGACCACATATAAAAAATATAATGGGGTGTTTTCAATATTGGAATTTGAATGTGAAAATGGTTTTAATTAATTATTGAACCGTATGAAGACGAATATTTTCCTTCGATTATTTCTATCAAGGAGGGTAACCCATTGAAAAGTTGAAGGCTACAGTGAGTCCTCTCACAGAGTTTTACAATCATTAATTGCACTAGACTTGTTCAACCGATTAAACTGATCAAAATGAACCTGGAATTTGGCTCACTTTTCAGGTAGGTACTATATTCTTGCTGTGTTCGATTTGAAAATTTTCTGAATTGACAATTTCGCTGGAAATAATCTCAAATAACCCCTCCTACACCAAGCTCAATTGAGCATTTCCATAATTTCAAAATCTTTGCTTCCAAGCAAACGCTTTCGTTTATAATAATTCAAGATTAAGAAATTTAATCAAATTATTATACACTCAAGTCATCTGCTGAACAAGATCTCGAAAATCATGGATGACCAATTACCAAAACTAGGGATATAATCCCCAAAAATCGATGAATCACCAGTCAGAAAAACTCCAATATTAAACTCTAAATTACGACATGCGGAATTCATTGACAAGTTTTCAGCAGAGATCAATTACGCCAACACCACAGCACATTCTAGATCCGTGCTGATTTTTCCCCTGAAGAGTCTAAGTTGGATAGCGAAACGCTCATCGAATGTGTGATGGGGTGATTGTTGAAAGTTTCTAATTCTACCCCGAAAAGTAAACTCTAACATTTTTTTTTATATGCAGATTCACACGAAAGGGAAGCCCTGTAATGTTCAAAGAACACCACGTGGATTGAGGGATAGGAGATACGAATTAACATTCACTTTGAATTTCTGGAGTTTGTAAGCCTCAGGAAAAACCTCTTTTGGCAAGGAGTTCCAAAGCTCAATTGTTTTATTGAAAAAAGATCTCTGAGCAAGAGAGGTTCGACAGGTTTCCAAACTCACAACAAAGGGATGGGAATTCTGTACTCGTCGAGTCATCCGTGTAGATATTGCCAAGGGGGGAACGATTGATAACAATTCGAAAGAGCATCGACCGTGAAAGTATCCATAGAAGAGAGACAAGTCTCCGACCCTTCTACGATGTTCCATTGAAGTGAGCGAGTCTATGAGCGAAGAATCACCAACAAGACGAATTGCCTTTCTCTGAATAGAATCGAGAAGCCTCAATGAATGTTTTGGTGCCGAACTCCACACATGAGAACTTTATTCCATGACAGGTCGTATCTGAGCCTTGTAGATCATTAGAAGCTGACGAGAAGTGAAGTATTTCTCCGCACGAAATAGATATCCAAGTTTCTGGGAAGCACTTTTAGCGATCGATCTCACATGGTTTTCCTATGAGAGATTATCACTGATCGTAATTCCTAGGATCGAGATACTTGATTTTGTAGGAATAGTTACTCCTGACATCTGAATATTTGATGATGATAGGTCGGCTTTTCTTGAGAAGAGATATGCCTGCGTTTTCGTAGCATTAAATTCCACCAAGTTCATGTTACTTCATTCTATTATTTTTGCCAAGTCGTCGTTAATTTTATTGACGTGAATATTTCTTTGAATTTTTGTTTCTCGAGCTGGTATGGGGACTCTTGAAGAGAAACTAGTATGAAAAGTACCGTCGCCCGCAAAACTATGTATAGATCAAGATGTTTTCTCGAGCGAATCACTGATATGAAGCAGAAACAAAGTGGGCGCCATAACTGAACCCTGTGGAACACCTGCATTTATTGGGAGAATATGAGATGATACTCCATCAACAACCACATATAGAGACATTACTTGAAATCCATACATTTTTTACATATATATGGGAATTTTCAATTTCAGAACTGTAGACAACTAGTTGACTTTCATCTCCATGGAAAATTGAAAACGTGAGACTATCTGAATATAACTTTCACCTGAACTGAACACATCCTGATCCTGGTGGAGGGGCAGACCACATGAAAAAAACTTCACTCTTCGGAGCAGTGTTGAGTTCCGATATGGTGTTGATGCATTCTTCATTAAAAGTAGAGATTTCGTCACCATATAGCTGGAAATTGCCAACGTTTTGCGGAGAGTCTGTTTGATCATTTACGGACTCTACGTTGATTGTGAATCTGCTGAAACGGCGCAACCTGTTGGTGTTGGGTATTTTGGGAGCCGTCAGGTACACTGGAAAAAATAGAGTTTGGTATAAATGGTGGAAGTTTGAGAATTAGCCTTTAAAATACATATACATATATATATATATATATATACGATAGAAGTATTAGTGTCTGTGTGATTAACAATGGAATGAAATTATAGCGGCATTCAGACAAATCATAAGAATTTGAGAAAAATTAACTTCTTCGAGCGGGATTCGAACCCACGACCTTCCATATGATAATGAATGTGTATCCTTCCCAACTAACACCTCTGTCAGTCGAAAACCGCCGAAGGTTCTCGATTGAATAATAACAACTAACAATAGAATTTGAGATAAATGACTTCCGAAATTTGCGATGGAGAACTCAGGGTCTTTGATAGCTCAGTGGCAGAGCATCCGTCTAGAAAACGGAAGGTCGTGGGTTCGAATCCCGCTCGAAGAAGTTAATTTTTCTCAAATTCTTATGATTTGTCTGAATGCCGCTATAATTTCATTCTATATATATATATATATATATATATTGTTGTTGAGTTCGGGTTGAACCGCGTCTGGAGTTTTGTTTTGTTCTCGAAGTTTTATAACTTTATTATATGAGAAAAACTTAACTAAACTAAAACTAGTGATTTTTTCGAAGTAGTTGATAAATCCCAAAAAGACAATTAAAAACGTAAAAATCAAGTCAAATATTGTTTCAATCCACTGAAAAACTTATCAGGGGTAAGGTCAAAGCTGAGTTCAGAAAGTTGTAAAATGTTGTTTGTAGTTTTCAACATTGTGGTAATGGGTGAGCAGAAGTTTTTTGTAGGAGGGAGTGTTATCTCATAAAACTGCTTGAGTCGAGTTGAACGAGGGGATTTTCGTACCCTCAAAAGAGATCTCAATTTGGGACAATTATAATAGTTATTGTTTCTGTATAACTTATAACACATGTACACCAGAGCAAGCTGGCGTCTATTTTCCACGCTCATCAAGTTGAATTCGGTTCTAAGACTTGCAGTTCGTACGGCGTTGTAGTCAGGATAAGCAAGGTATATTTTTGTATAGAGACTTCTCAGTAATCGATTCTGGACTTTTTCTAACAAGTGTGAGTGGATAAACGATGATGGAGCCATACTACAGAACAGTATTCAAGTTTGGGTCGCACCAGAGTAGTATACAAAAACTTAACAGTTTTCCAATCTCGGAAATATTTCGAATTCCTCAGTATGAACCCCAGACTCTTCAGTGCCTGTGCACCAACATGTTCTATATGTGATTTGAATGAGAGCTCGTGATTATACCGAATACCAAGATCTTCAACTTCAACACTCCTCGATAGTTTATCATTTTCAATAGTATAGTCATACTCTAGCAAATTCTTCTTCCTTGTGGAAGATAATATGACACATTTTGTTTTGTTGAGAGGCAAATCATTTATAAGAGACCATTCGTAAATTGAGTTAATATCTCTTTGTAGCAAAAAGCAGTCATTTTCGTTTTGAACTCTTCTGAAGAATTTCAGATCATCAGCAAACATTAAGCAATCAGAGTAATTCAGACTTTGTGGCAAATCATTGATAAAAATCAAAAATAATAGGGGCCCCAGGTTAGACCCTTGCGGAACTCCCGAATTTGCGCATAAAATTTTCCAGAAGAGTTTCCTTTGTACCTAACTCTGTATGGTCTATTTTGTAAATAGGATGCAAAAAAGTTTAAACTTGGAAAATCTGCCCCGTAACTCTTTATTTTTCTCAATGATATGTCATGATTTACTTTGTCGAAAGTTTTCTGGAAATCAATGTAGACAATATCAGTTTGGTTAATTTCGAACATATGCCTATGAATATCATAGGTGAAAGAGAGTAAATTGGTAGCAGTTGATCTTTTCGGGACGAATCCATGTTGTTCTTCATATATAATAATAATAATAATAATAATCTTTTCGGTTTCAATTTCTTCATTGCCTGAAAATATTCACCAACTGATACTTGTGTTGCGAATGGAATCGTTTCTCGCGGTATTTCATTGTCAACGTTATAGTGGGCCTTATCTTCTTTGAAGACAGATTCAAAATATTTGCCAAAGTAATCAGGAGCATCGGATTGAGAAAATTTTTTATTTTCAAATTCTAGGTTTGGTGCATGATCAGAATTTTTTCTGTTGGTTTTTATGAACGTCCAGAAATTCTTGCTATCGGTTTTAATTGAGTTTTCTATATTTTTTATATATTTTGTTTGTGCTTTTTTTATCATTTTTCTCAATTTAGTTCTTTCAGATTCGAAATTATTCATATGGAAATCGGAAACGTGCCTTGTCGCATGGAATTTATTTTTACTTTCAATACAGTCCCTGATTTCCTTATCAAACAAAACAGGAAATTTGGCGTATTTGACAAAACGAACAGGTACCGTAGTATCTAAAATATTTTATAATATAATTATAAAAATAGCTTAATGCCTCATTAACATCCTGGATTTGACACAGTCGAGTCCAATCCGTTTCCCTAATCAAATGCATTAAGTTAGGAAAATCACATTGTTCAAAATTATAATATATATATATATATATATATATATATATATATATATATATATATATATATATATATATATATATATATATATATATGTTAGCATGAAGATTCTCACGGACGAAGTATGATGAATTGTGTTTTCGGGTTTCATTTCGTGTTCTGTGGTTTTGATCCTAGAAGTTTTCATCGCTCGCTAATGTTTTCGTGTTTTCGAAATTGATGTTATGTCCTGTCTCCAATACGTGTTGGAAGATGGAAGATGTGGTGACTTTTCCTTTCACTGATAGCTCGTGTTCATCCTTGCGTACGTTGATCCGTCTGTTGGTCTGGCCGATGTAGGACTTGTTGCAGTCTCGACATGGTACTTCGTAGACTCCCTGGGACTCCAGTGGTATCTGGTCCTTCGGATTACGGGGTATCGATCTTATTGTACGTTCTGGTACGAACGAAGTAGCTATGTCGTGTTTGCGGAGAATTCTGCTGATTTTATCTGTGGTTCCTTTTATGTATGGTAGTCTGGTTGTTATGACCGGTGTTTCTGGGGTTTTCTACTGTTTCGGTTTGTTCTTGGAAGCCGTTTTTATAATTCTCTCCGAGTAGTTATTCATTCGTAGAGTCTCCTCGATCGTGTTCCGCTCTTCTTTTTTATGTTGTCTTCCAACCTGATTGAACGTGTAATTAGAGTTTTTGCCACAGCGTGAATCTGTTTCGGATGGTGATGTGAATTTGCGTTCAGGTATCTGTTGGTATGTGTTGCTTTGCGATACACCGTGTGGCCTAGCGTACCGTCGGGATTTTTCATGATTAAAACATCGAGAAATGCGAGCTGGTTTTCTTTTTCAATTTCTTTGGTGAATTTGATCCGTGGATGGATTTCATTCAAGTGATTGAAAAACCTTTCGAGTTCCTGATGTCCGTGTGACCAAATCACACATTGATGACATTTTCGTGATTTGGTCACAGACCAGACCAGATACCACTGGAGTCCCAGGGAGTCTACGAAGTATCATGTCGAGACTGCAACAAGTCCTACATCGGCCAGACCAACAGACGGATCAACGTACGCAAGGATGAACACGAGCTATCAGTGAAAGGAAAAGTCACCACATCTTCCAACACGTATTGGAGACAGGACATAACATCAATTTCGAAAACACGAAAACATTAGCGAGCGATGGAAACTTCTACTCTCGAACAATTAGAGAGGCTATCGAAATTGAGAAACGACCGAGTAGTATGAATAAGAGAGATGACGCCCAAAGATTACCAAGAACGTGGAAATCCATCCTATCACAAAACAAAATCAAGCCGATCACACCAGAGGAACAAGGTCGGACCTTATCAAGTAATTACCATACGGATATAATGAAAAATGCAGTCGGACCAACGAAGAAAGTGGGAGGGGCCCAGGTCAAAGATACCATCATTGAACACCCCTATATATTGAGAAGCAGAACTCGAATTAATTAGTCGAGTTCGGAGGTCGAAACTCAATCATCACCTAGAAGATGGCAAATGAGACTTTGCCGAAACGTTGTGACAATTATCCTTCAGAGGATCAAAACCACAGAACACGGAATGAAACCCGAAAACACAATTCATCATATATATATATATATATATATATCATATATATATATATATATATATATATATGTAGAAATTGATGTTTTCACGGATCTTCGATTTACTAGGTGAATTTTTCTGGGTTTTTTATCCGTTAGGTATCTTCTGATTTGTTCGACGTTTCGAATTCCATTTTGAATTCATTCTCAAGAACTGTGAGACGAATATCTGTCCATACCGTCCTGGTCAATCACTCCCCTTACGAAGTAACCAAGCAAGAGTAAGCAAAGACTTCAATTGTCTGTTCTCCATGGAAACTGGTATTTATAATGATTCTCCTCAGTTATTATCCGACTAGGTCCGATATTAAGGTTGTATCCTGCCCATCCAGGTATTATGTATGATATATATATATATATATATATTATTTTCTAAACTACTGGATGCACTGAAGGTTGCAAACATGAGAACTATATTCCTAAACAGGTCATATCTAAGCCTTGTAGATCATTAGAAGCTGACGAGAAATGAAGTATTTCTTCGCATGAAATAGAAATCCAATCTGGGAAGAACCTTTAGCGATCGATCTCAAATGGTTTTCATATGAGAAATTATTACTGATCGTAATTCCTATCATCGAGATACTTGACTTCGTAGGAATAGTAACTAAATTATTTGCATAGTAAGTGGAAAATGTGGAGTAGGTGAAAAATTCGAGGTTGGTTATGACTTCAATTCGGGGCATGGGAGATAATAATCTTATCATAGCACATAAGATTTCAGTTTAAAACTGGATATGTTCAAGATCGTACGTTGAAAAGTAGGGCCTCTTAGTTCTCATGTCTGACATGGTGGTCATTTGAAATTCAGAAAACCTCACTCGGATTCATTTGATTCCATAGAAAGTAAGATATCAGATTGTAATGTGTCCCATTTTAGAGTTTCTCTAGATCCACTTCAGATTTGTTGATCTTCTATTCTGGAAATAAAAACCTGTTTGTTTTTCATCGAACAGTTGAGTGATCATTTGTAGTGACATTTTAATTAGCCTCATTTAAAAGAAAAATATCCGAATAGATTTGGTATAACGAGTATAAAGTAGAAGTTTTTATAAATTACCAGTAATCAACGAATAACTCAAATGTTTACTTGAATGTTTTCAGTTCGAAAAGTATTTATATTATTTGATTCCTGCGAGGTTTTCACTAAGGATAAATGTATGCATGTCTAAGGTCAATGAAAAATGACGTGTGTGATAAGTGTAACATAATTTCTTGAGGTAGATTTTCCCGAAGGATTTTATTGTTGTTCAGAAACGCCTTAATTTGCTGTAACTTTCGATAACTCACATGGGGCGTTTCGATTGGAAAAAAGTATCAAATTCTTCGAGTTTGAACTTAACATGGATGAAGGATCGCTGTTCTAGTGATTCTATTCAGTAGAGATGAAATCTATCTAGTTGGTGTTTTGACTTCATTCTCTCTGAAAAGAAACTTGTATAATAGACATAATATCATTGAAATGAACAGGAAGATTAATTTCTCCATATGCAGTTCTCGATTTGTATTCATTTAAAGTTGAATTAATCCAGAATCACTATCATATTAGTGATATTAATCAATGTTGATTAAAATTCACATAATTTATAGAATACATCCACAATGAGATATTTTCGAAATGGTTAGATCTCTCAAATATAAGAAAACAGGGCCTAATGAAAATAGTTATCAATTCATTCAATGCTTTCTAATTTCGGGGTGATTTGGTAACAAACTAATGTAAATCAATAAAAGTTACTGGACTAAAAAAAGGCTATATTTTCTGGTAATTACGAACTTGGATATTTCTGCTTTTCAGTTCGAAAAGTATTCATATTATATAGATTCCTGTGAGATTTTCTCTATCTGAGGATAAATTTATCCATGTCTAAGGAAGCTCAATGAAAAAGACGTGTGTGATAAGTGTAACATAATTTCTCAAGGTAGCTTTTCCCGAAGGAGGGTATTTTAGTGTTTCAGAAACACCTTAATTTGCTATAACTTTCGATAACTCACATGGGATGTTTCGATTGGAGGCTATATTTTCTGGTGATAAGGAACTTTGATATTTCTATGGAAAGTATAGAGTTTGAAGAGTTATTTGTTGTGTTTCTTCTCCTCCAAATTGAAGAAGAAAAATAACAATGAGTGATTCATTCATTTTTTGGGTTCTATGACTTCAACTGTCATAACTGAAATTTTCCTGATGTAATTATAATTCTGAATCTGTGTTACTAGGAAAAAATAGTTATTTGACATGAATTTCGAAGAAGGTTTATTAATGCCTAATAAAGTCATTCTGGAACTCTAACAGCACCAAGCATTGCAATAACCATACCTACCAAGCTAAATATCATACCAAAATTGCAGGTGATTTGATCAATAGATATTTTGCAAGAGGAGGGTGCATACTCCTTCATTGTTTTTATTAATGGAAGTAATGGAATGTATATGGATCGATACTTCCTTCATCTCAAATGCACATAATTTATTGGTATGTAATTTAATAATAATAATGATCATGAGAACCTTTTGGCACTTTTCTAACACCGAAAAATATTATTAAATATTCTTTGGAGAGTTTTGCCTCCAGCCAGAACGAATATAATCGGGAAAGGGTGGGAAAAACGGACGATATATCAAGATCCGCAGACTCCACCCGGACTATTTTGTCGAAGAGGTTTTTATGCATCAATGAAAATTAGTATAACGGTCCACTTACTAGTGTAAATATTTCCGGGAACGTATTTCTTGGGATCCTCGTTGATCTTGATTTCGTAACCATTATCACCAGGTATTTTCACTTTTCTCGATTGATAATAACTAGGCGTTCTTCCGCAAGAATACGCATAGCCAAGCACAAGCAAAAATATCAATACTCTCATCGTCGATGACATAAACTGAACTGTAAAAGAGGTTTGAAGAACCCGCGGAGGATAAAAATGGAATCAGATTCATGTCTTCGTATCAGCATTTCGATAACCCCAAGTTCAGTAAGTTCAAGAATATATGATTGCAGGCAATACATTTGTCACGGACAAAAAATCTGAAGTGTTTCGTAGGAATATAGGACATATTATCACTTCCAAGTAACGATATAGTACGTTACATACAAAGGCGGAGAGTGATCCCCTCTGCTTCAGAAAAAATAGAATTCTTGCCGATGTTTGTGTTCTACTCCATTAGCAATATTCTAAAAGAAATAGAATGTTTTCGTGAGAAGTACTTTCTCCTTTAACGAAACAAAATATTAGTGTCAGCCAAAGATAACTTGAAAATGTGATTGGAAGTTCCTGGTGTGAAAGATGAAACTTTTTATAGAGTACCCCAACACCAAACTTGCACTCGGAAAGGAAGGAAGGAAAAGAAAATTGATACTTAATCTGAATCCATATTTGATCTCTTCAAAAAGTTTCAACTCCTATACCAGAGGTTCTAAGTCTAAGATTATCTTTCAAACAACATCTAAAGACGAGAGTTGGCTATTTACAATATGAGGTAGTGCAACCACTACCTGCAAAATGTTTGGGAAGTAATTAGGTTAGTTCTAGCAACACATTTGACCGTTTGGAAATTGGTATGAAGCAGTCAGAGGCATGCGCAAGATGAATATTGGAGAGCGAAATTCATTTTGCGCATGCCTCTGACTGCTTGGAGAGCGAAATTCATTTTGCGCATGCCTCTGACTGCTTCAGACCAATTTCCAAACGGTCAAATGTGTTGCTAGAACAAACCTATTGAGTAGTAGTAACAGACGAAGTCAATAACGGACAAAAAAACTTTGGAAGCAGTCGTTGAACTACCTTATATTGTATAAGAATAGCTGAACCTTGTCTTTAGATTTTGTATCAACTTTCATCTCATGAAGATGCTTAAATTGTTAGCGAAACGCTCCTCTAGTGTTGTTGTTAGGGTGATTGATCTCTACAAAAAGTTTCAGAAAGTTCGTTATTCACTATATTTTTAGAAAAAACTATTAATGCGGTATCACTTATCGGTTGCCATGAGGATAGTACCAACTTTTTTCTCACAAAGAATCTTTTCAGTTGTAATATTTAGATATGAAGTTCTTCAGTGAAAGCAAGGTTCCCCAACGATAAGAACTTGCCATCCTGAATATTCTACAAATGCTTGGAATTTTTGAAGATTTGCACTTTTTAGGCTCCTCACCCTTCTCCCTTCTAAGCCCCTTTCAACTTTTACAAATGAAAAGATGCCATTTGTGACATATTTTTTGAATAGTCTTATTAAATAGAATTTTTTCACAGATTTTTCTATTTACCATACAAATCAAAATAACGGTGCTAGGGTATTGAACAAAATAAAAAGTATGAAAGCACTTCTACCGAAAAATTTTATGTATGTAGAGTGGGCCAATGAAAATGCAACCAATTTTTCATCGTTGGATTTCACAAAAAAAATCTCGAACCCGTCTGTTTTGTTTTGAGAGGGACACCTTTCAACCTTGTCATTTCCAACAGCTCAGTGGGTTTAGAACAATCCATACAAAAGCATTTAAGGTAAGGTAGAAACAACGTTGGGAATATGTTTAAAAGATTCCCCCCTCAAAGTATTTTTTCTATAGGTCCACTATGAGAAATCGGCCTTAAGTTTTCATTGGTCCAACCTTTATATTCCATACATAATTCGCTACCTTATATCCACATTCACCTTGCATCTCAAGTTCACCACTAGAATACGAGAAATAGACAATAACTAGGAACAACTGCAATGAAGACATCCCCTGGTCTGAAGAGAATTGCGCATGAAAACTTTGAATCTACAACCAATTTCCTGACAATCTGAAGACTCTTATTTGTGCAATTATTTATGCTCCCAACGTATTTTATGTATTTCACTTATTATCAGATGGATAGCTTTTATTTTAACTCAAGGCCTAATGGCCATGACATTCATAGTCTATACGAAGTCAATTAGAACAGCTTGATAAAAAACGAATGTACCAGGTATGATAAATTCACTATTCAATACCATATAAAACCTCCCACATAAAAATAGAAATTTGAAAAAATAATTATTCCACGCCGCCCATGCCATACAAAGAAACTGCCGAGTTCGGTGACTATTTAGTATTCATGCCATTCGAAATGACTGTATATATGTTCTCTGGTCTTTATACCCATACATTGTGAATCTTTTTTTTGATGAATAATAGCAACTAATTGTTGAAACGAATGAACATATTGAAAATATTTATTTAAAATCATTCACTGAAATTTCCTCGCGAGTTATGGCTTAGGGAGTAATCAACAAGACCTACTATCTAGTCGATGACGTCGGATATTAAAATACCATAAACAATTTGTTCCGTAGTTTTCTGGGTTTATAACCTACCACAATCTGAAAAAATAACAAGGGCCAAAAAAGGTTTAGTAAAATGCCTTTATGATAGAACAAAAATTATATGTAACTCACAAGAAAAAAATCAAACTTCATAGAATCAGTATTTAAAGAAAATGGATATCCAGAAAAATGCATAGAGAAAACTCTGACAGAAACTAAAAATCCGAAGACAGTCCACAATGAGGACATACAACCTACACAAAATACACACCCTGGATCAAACATATAACATATGTCCCTCGTTTGTTTGAAAAAATAAAACGGATCGGCAACAGTTATAACAAAATTCAAAACAACAAATACTTCACGGTTAATACTGACACATACCAAAACAAATAACACAATGGAAAAAACAACATTTATTAAATTCCTTGTTCGTACGGTCAAAAATATATCGGTGAAACGTCTCGACCGTTGGAAGAGCGACAGAGTCAACGCAAGATGTACATCAGGAACAGACAGATAGGTGGTTCTGAATTCTCAGAACACATTCTTACTGCCGATGGAGAGCACACAGTAGAATGGAACGACACTAAATTTATGACGAAAGAGAGCAATGGCAGGAAAAGAAAATTATAGGAATCTTTTTTATCTGATTTCATCATGCTTCATCATGCTTTCATCTATATATACATATATATAAATATATATATATATATATATATTTGATGGGCAAAATTTGAGATAAACGAGAAGTTGCTGATTAATTGGACTTGTTCTATCCAGAAAGAGGTGTTTTTCAATAGACGCAGCAACTTTTCGGGGTAGATTAAAAATCTGTCTTACACTTGTATAGATTCCAATAATAATTCTTATTTTTTCAGATTGTGGTATGTTACAATGCCAGAAAACTACGGAACAAATATTGATCCACCACAAATAATGACGTTTAAAGAGTACCATAAAAAACAATTACTTCTACTACTAGGATGGACAGTTTAACTTTGGAAATCAATGTTTCTGTTGGGATTTTCTCAAATTTTCCAGTTGAAATTTCATTTTTTCCAGAATCGTTTTAAAAAATAAACATGATAACTGAAGTTACTGGTTACGGTCTTTTTACTGCTTCCCGAATAAACAACCAAAATCCATATCAATAAAAATATCACAATTTCCTGTACGATTCTCACTGAGAATGGGTTTACAAAACCGCAACACGTGTTGTGCTATACAATACCTTCCTCGAGAAGGATGGAAGCTGCTTGAGGAAGCTACTGTACCGCCAAACACGCATCGCCGTTTTGTAATCCTATTGTCTGTGAGAATCTTACAGAAAACTGTGATTCTTTGTAAATTTCAATAATGTATATTATTGAAGGAAAACTGGAAATGGTGCAATCTTATGTTTATCATTACATATAAATAACGAGACACACTGTATAAATGTTTCGTGATGCTTATTGATATTCATGTTTCCATGTTCTCGATAAATCAATCGCTAGGAATCGAAATGTTGACCTTACTATTCCAGTCAACATCAACACATGTCATATACCAAACTTACCTGAGAGTCTCGCTAATAACATGTTATTAATCGAATACGTTTCGCGTTTGAGAAAATTTTGATCCGAATTCGGCTTGAAAAACGCTTTGTACCTTCCAAGTAATTGTTCAAATCACCCAGGCGGATACTTGTTTATGTTATTGTTATCACAATACGTGTTTCAGTTGAAATTTCAGAATTGTTAAAGCCGGTGCATTTTCAAGAGAAGTCACACGCAGAGAACATGATATTTTATTGGATTATATGTTCCATAGTATTTCTGATATGCTTATTTAAGTTGACCTGCGGATGGTGTAGTGCTAAAACGTGTCTTATTGGAAAAACTGCCATCGTAACAGGGGGTAATTCGGGTAAGTATGACAGTTCTTTCGAAAATTCAAGTCAAACTTATATATTATGGACTCATAATAACTGATGAATCATTTTGGAAAAATAATAAAATCAGGCGAGGGAGTTAGATCAAGATGAAGAGGTCGTGAGTTCGATCCACCAAACGGGCCAGATATTTTTTCCTGAAAATTCCACACCTCTACTTTTCAACCAATAAGATGCCTCCATTTTGACTAGTTACCATGGCAACTGAAAAAAAAATTCGGAAATTTTTCGATGCGCCACGATATTTAATTGGAAATTTTTTGACAGTTCAAAAAATGAACATGATATTAAACCCTTAAATAATATAGGTATACCTTTTAATAATGCAAAATACATTTCTACCAACTCTAGTGACCTAAAATTATGAAAGGGTGATAGACTGAACTAGTACCCTTCTGAGTTTTGGCATTTGTTTTTTAACGAAATATGGTAGATATACATACATAGGAATATTTCCGAAATTGCGTCGTGTAACTTACATACATATTTCTACTACCTTCTGTTATCAAATTACCAAAGGTCGATAGACTAGGCTGGCACCCATCTGAGTTTTAGCATTCCGTTTAACTAAAGTTGGTAATTTTTTTATTTTATGAAATATATTTACCTAGGGATTATTCTTTCAAACTAGTAATCATTAAGCTTTCTGAGGGAACCGGCTAAACGAAAATGACAAATCAACATAAATATGTCAAAAACAGCAATATCTTGACCAACTTGACAATCAGAGAAATTAATTTGAAATGTCAGGTCGGATTTATTATTTTTTTCCAAATTATGGTGTGAAATTTTTTTACCGCTCAAACTCAAATTATTCCTCAAATTTCAATTACAATTTTCAAAATAATCGTGCCCTCTAGAAAATTTCCGGAAATAATTTGAGCTCTTGAGATATTATTAGTGAGAATTTCTCTCTGTCTTATTGGAAAATACGTTGTATAGTCCAGTCTATGACCATTTTCCCGTGTATTTATCCCATACAGCACCGATTCGCATGAAAATTCGTATTCAGGATCTACATACCCTCTTTTTCAAAATCTACCCTGTGTCGAGGAATGCTTTCTACCTGCTTTTTCACCCCCTTCTTGGGGGTGAAAATTTTTTTATTGAAAATAAGTGCGGAAATCAATAGATTGATTATTTCTTAGCACTTTTTGTTCAATGAAGTTTTTTCCGAAAAGCAATACTTTTCGACTTATTCGCGAGTGAAATTGTCTGTTTTCAGGCAAAAAAAACACGTTTTCAGATTATTTTTCGCGAATAACTGGAAAAATATGCATCTAATCGAAAAACCTACAGAGAGTAAAATTATAGCTTTTGAAAAATCAAAGGCGATCGTTTATTTGTGATGTATACAAACGCACTACAAACTGAATAATTGCTTGTTGAAAGTTGATTGGTATTTTCAAACGCCAAAATCGAAAGTTTCTACGTACAATAACCAAAAACCAATGCATTTTTCGGGAAAAACTCATTGGACTTCTTTTGAAGTCCTTCAAAAATCCTTTATTTTTGTTATCTATAAAAGTTTCTAGCATCAAAACTGACCGAGGTATGAAGGAACTAATGTTGAATCCTATTTTTCCGTTGAAAAAAAATAGTGAATAACTCATCCTTGCTTCCCCCCCCCTTTGGAAAAAATCGTTGCCTAGTGGAACTATATGTATATATACATATATAATATACAAATAGTTCCACTAGGCCTGAAATATAGTTACTATGTGTATTCTTCAATATACAATGTACATACTCTAATTTCTACAAAAAATGTTTTTGTTTTTTTCCCATAATTCGCTTAGTCTTCAAGCAATCAAATCCACCAAAAAAGTATTTTGTAGCTTTTTTCAAGAGCTATAAGCTCATTAACATTTTTTTTTCAGATTATATTTTTGAAAAGGTTCTTGCTGAAAAGGCTCAAAAAAGGTACTTTGCGCGAACCCTCACAATATTTAACTGGCCATATCTTACTCTATTTTCATCCTGATACTTTCAGAGAAGAATAGCCTTCAATTTTGTACCCAGAAAATTTTGCATGTGATCAATACTTTTCGAGTTATTTCGAAGAAATTGTGATTTTTCGCTGAATTACGTATATGATTTTTTCTCTTCAATCTCAATTTTCTCCAAAACTACGAACTTTCAATTGATGAAAAAATCAGAACTCATTGAAAGAACATGAATGAAGTGAATTATGGAGTAACAACGATTTTTTTCAAAGGGGGGAGAAGAGAGGATGAGTTATTCACATTTTTTTTCAACGAAAAATAGGATTCAACATTATTTTCTTCATACCTCGGCCAGTTTTGAGCTAGAGACTTTTATAAATGACACAAATTAAGAATTTTTGAAGGACTTCAGAAAAGGTCCAATTAGTTTTTCCTGAAAAATGCATTAGTTTTTGGTTATTGTACGTAGAAACTTTCCATTTTGGCGTTTGAAAATACCAATCAACTTTCAACAAGCAATTATTCAGTTTTTAGTGGGTTTGCATACATCACAAATAAATAATCGCCTATGTTTTTTCAAAAGCTATGATTTTGCTCTCCGCAGGTTTTTCGAATAGATGCATTATTTTCCAGTTTTTCGCGAAAAAGGATCTGAAAATGTGTTTTTTCGACTGAAAACCGACAATTTCACTCGCGAATAAGTCGATCTATTGATTTCCGCACTTATTTCCAATAAAAAAAAATTTCACACCCAAGAAGGGGTGGCATCCACCCCCAGGGAGAAAGCAACCCTCGGCACGGGGTATATTTTGGAATAGAGGGTAAGTAGAACCTATATCCAAATTTCTATACGAATCGGTGCTGTATGGGATAAATACACAGTTTACCCTTTTTTCACCGTCATAGACTGGAGTTGTACTTTCCACGTTTTTATCGTTACTTTTGCTAGTGTTGAGTGAAATTTTTACCGCTAGTTACTTTAATAATGAAGCCTTTTGCATTGTTTGTGGTGAGTGCCGAAACTACTATTCATATCCATAATGGGCTTCTGCAGGTGGATTATTTCTTGGTATCGAAAAATATATGATAGTTTCAAAGCATATTTCGAAAATAGAAATGGTTAGGAAAATTCCAGAATCAAAATTGATGTCAAGTGAAAATAAAACGAGAGATTTTTCTGACGAAGAAGAAAACAAACTTCACCTTAATAATCTTCAATTATATTTATGTGATTTACTGCTTATTTCCCAGAATCTCCCAGTTTAACATTATTTTTCCAGAATTAATGACAATGATTTCACGTGCCTAGTAAAAAAGGAACCAAAACCGATAATTTGAAATCGTGGAATAAGAGTTCTTTCAGGCGAGTGTTCTCAAATGCCTATTACTCCAGTCTATGACGGTGAAAAAAGTGTAAACTGTGTATTTATCCCATACAGCACCGATTCGTATGAAAATTTGGATATAGGTTCTACTTACCCTCTTTTTCAAAATCTACCCTGTGCCGAGGGTTGCTTCCTCTCTGGGGGTGGATGCCACCCCCTCTTGGGGGTGAAAAAATTTTTATTGGAAATAAGTGCGGAAATCAATAGATTGACTAATTCTAAGCACTTTTTGTACAATGAAGTTTTTTCTGAAAAGCAATACTTTTCGACTTATTCCCGAGTGAAATTGTCGGTTTTCAGGCAAAAAAAACACGTTTTCAGATCCTTTTTCGCGAATAACTGGAAAATAATGCATCTAATCGAAAAACCTGTGGAGAGCAAGATTATAGCTTCCGAAAAAACAAAGGCAATTGTTTATTTGTGATGTATGCAAGCCCACTACAAACTGAATGATTGCTTGTTGAAAGTAGATTGGTATTTTCAAACGCCAAAATAGAAAGTTTCTACGTACAATAACCAAAAACCGGTGCATTTTTCGGGGAAAACTATTTCAAAATTTTTTGAAGTCCTTGAAAAATCCTTTATTTTTGTTATTTATTGAAGTTTCTAGCATCAAAACTGACCGAGGTATGAAGTAAATTATGTTGAATCCTATTTTTTCGTTGAAAAAAAAATGGGAATAACTCATCCTCTCTTCCCCTTCCCCCCTTTGAAAAAAATCGTTGTTACTCCATAATTCATTTCATTCATGTTCTTATAACGATTTCTGAGTTTTTCATCAATTGAAAGTACGTAGTTTTGAAAAAAATTGAGATTGAAGAGAAAAAATCATATACGTAATTCAGCGAAAAATCACCATTTCTTCGAAATAACTCGAAAAGTATTGATCACATGCAAAATTTTCTCGAGTACAAAATTGACGGTTATTCTTCTCTGAAAATTTTGGTGTTTCATTTTTTTCTACAGGATGAAAATAGAGTGAGATATGGCCAGTTAAATATTGTGAGGGTTCGCGCAAAGTACCTTTTTTGAGCCTTTTCAGCATGATCCTTTTCAAAAATATATTCTGAAACAAAAATCATATGAATGAGCTTATAGCTCTTCAAAAAAGCTACACAATACTCTTTTGGTGGATTTGATTGCTTGAAGACTGAGCGAGTTATGGGGAAAAAACCAAAAACAATTTTTATAGAAATTAGAGTATGTACATTAGGCCTAGTGGAACTATATGTATATTTTTTTCCCATAACTCGCTTAGTCTTCAAGCAATCGAATCCACCAAAAAAGTATTTTGTAGCTTTTTTCAAGAGCTTCAAGCTCATTCACATGATTTTTCGATTCGGATAATATTTTTGAAAAGGTTCATGCTGAAAGGGCTCAAAAAAGGTACGTTGCGCGAACCCTCACAATATTAAATTGGCCATATCTTACTCTATTTTCATCCTGTGGCAAAAAATGAAACACCGAAATTTTCAGAGAAGAATAATTGCCAATTTTGTACTCTAAAAAATTTTGCATATGATCAATACTTTTCGAGTTATTTCGAAGAAATGGTGATTTTTCGCTGAATTACATATATGATTTTTTCTCTTCAATCTCAATTTTTTTCAAAACTACGTACTTTCAATTGATGAAAAACTCAGAACTCATTATAAGAACATGAATGAAGTGAATTATGGAGTAACAACGATTTTTTCAAAGGGGGGGAAGAGAGGATGAGTTATTCACAATTTTTTTTTTCAACGAAAAAATAGGATTCAACATTATTTACTTCATACCTCGGTCAATTTTGATGCTAGAAACTTTCGAAAATAACAAAAATGAAGGATTTTTGAAGGACTTCATAAAAGGTTCAATTAGTTTTTCTCGAAAAATGCATTGGTTTTTGGTTATTGTACGTAAAAACTTTCCATTTTGGCGTTTGAAAGCACCAATCAACTTTCAACAAGCAAGTATTCAGTTTGTAGTGGGATTGCATACATCAAAAATGAACAATCGCCTTTGTTTTTTCAAAAGCTATAATTTTGCTCTCCGCAGGTTTTTCGATTAGATGCATTATTTTCCAGTTATTCGCGAAAAACGACCTGAAAACGTGTTTTTTTTACCTGAAAACCGACAATTTCACTCGCGAATAAGTCGAAAAGTATTGCTTTTCAGAAAAAACTTCATAGAACAGAAAGTGCGTAGAATTAGTCAATCTATTGATTTCCGCACTTATTTCCAATACAAATTTCATTCACCCCCAAGAAGGGGTGGCATCCACCCCCAGGGAGGAAGCAACCTTCGGCACAGGGTAGATTTTAGAAAAGAGGGTATGTAGATCCTGAATCCAAATTTTCATGCGAATCGGTGCTGTAAGGGATAAATACACGGGAAAATGGTCATAGACTGGACTATATAAGCTACAAAACTTCCGTCGGACGTGCAGGGAATCTGACGTAACGTCACCATATTCATAAAGTCGCCTCGATTGGCAATCTGTCTGAGGGATTTCTTCAGTTAAAATTGTTCAAAACCCGATCATTTGAACTAAGATGGCTATATACTGGTGCTTTCAGTGTTGCGATATTGTTTCAGACAAACCTGTAGACAGGGTGTAGTTGTTCGAAATTACACCTTAAGGGTGCGCTTGTGGTTGAAATCCCTAAAAATTTTCAAGATCACTCGATCCATGGAACAGAGATAGAACGCGAGATTATTATGAGGCTGATGACCTCCAAGAATAATCTCACGTTCTAGTATATTCAATAACCATTTAAAAATCTCGTAGTGATCCTAAAAAAACACAAGAGAAATTTTCTGGCAACAACATTCTAAAGTGTGCACGCGTTCTGAATATTCTATAAATGCAGTGATATGTGTTTTAGATATTTTCAGTTCAACCCAGGAGATTATAAAATATAATGATGATTTCAGTCACCGGAAAAACTGTCATTTTCTCACTTCACATATCCACAAAATTTGACCACAATTCTCACTCCTATTCGCTCACACGCATTAACGTGAATAATATTCGGCTGAGTTGTGATCATAGGCGGATCCACAGGGGGGGTTTTCGGGTCCGGAAAATAAGAGATTTTTTTTCAATTTTTATCGGCTCTTAATTTCTAAATTCTGTTACGGAACGAAAAAATGTCACATGAGCAAGACAAAAAAATAAAATAGAATAATTTTTTTTGCTTTAAAATTGAAGAAATTTAATAATTATTATTACATTCCATTGAAAACTAAGGAGCAGGCTACATTTAAACATCAGTAAATTTTCATTTTTCAACAACCAATTTCATCAATTTTTTAATTCAATAATCCTCCAATTCCTTAAATGAATAATTCTCAAGGATTGAAAATAGTACAAACAAGAGCTGGATTGAATGTTACCCAAACAAACAAAAAATTTCGCTTGAAATTTTTGGACTCACCGATTGGTCTTTCCTTTTTTTTCTGATCTGATTCAGTCGGTTCAGACGCTGGTTCAAGCCGAGTAAAATATGAAAATAGTCCTCATCATGTTGTAGGTTCAAAATAAAATGTTTTTTTTTAACGATCAAATTGCAGTTTTTCTCGATGACACTTTAAAGAAAATTGACACTGGTCAGGCTTATAGAGGAAAAGTTCGAGAAATTCCTGACAGTGCTGCCATTGGATCCTTTTTGGCGCAGTATTTGAATAATTAGACTTGTTACATTTGTGATGAGTATAGTGTATGCCGGTAACGATTTGAATATACTATGTATGAGTAGAATATGCTGTTGATCAGGTTAAATCAAATCGATTCGATTTAAAAAAAGTAAAGTTTCGAACCTACTTTACCTCCTGGCTACTCCTTCAAATTTTGCTCATGTCAATCTCTTTCACCTTTTTTTTGGATCTTGATTAGTTGTTGCTTTACGGTAGCTCATAATTTTCTGTTATAAGACCCCCCCTTGACCTGATCCTGGATCCGCCACTGGTTGTGATACTACTTCTAAAAAAATTGTTGTTCTAAAATTGTTCGTTTCCGTTAACCAGCTGACGAACGTCAACCCTCAGAAGTCGAAACTTGTGCGAGCAATGGATCAACGAGGCCTTACCTTTTAACGTGCGATTACCCAGCACGGTGGCCCGGCGAGGATTCGAACCCCGGCCTTCCGCTTGATAGGCAGATATGCTAACCACTACACTACCGAGACCAACAGATCCTTTGAATTGAGATCACTACATTATATTGCTCAAATGAAAATATCCATAATCAACTGATTTTTTCAGCACATAGACCAGAATTAATAACGACATAGCCACTTGGCAACACAAGACGCGCACATGACTGTCATCTCAACTGCGAGAGTGACGATACCTGGCGAATTTTTTGAGTTATTACTACGGTCTACGTCATCAATTCTTGATCAAGTAGGCCAGATCGGTAGTCTGTTTGCTGAAAATCTTTTATATGGAGTAAAAACACCAGTATATAGCCACCTTAATCTGGACTTACGATTTTTCAGATATAACAGGGTTTTTATGCATCTTGATTCAGCCTGAAACACGGATCTGCAATCAAAATGCGGTGTTCTCATAATGAAAAATGGTTATAATTGAAAAAAATGCAAAGTAATCTTAATTATTATTAGAAATATCTGGTTGAAATGAAGATATGATTTATAGTGAGTTTAGATTTTTGAACATGTCTCGACATAATCACTAATAGCAGAATTGGTACTTTTTCACAAGATGACTGAAAATGGTCTCGAATGAAGAAAATATGATGTTCAATTACAACTCTCAGAATTTTTTTCTCGTAAGAATGGTGAAAAATATTCGGAAGGAGTGATGAGATGACTTTTAATCACTTATATCTCGAATGGGGTGCTTTTTAAGAATGTTACTGAATGAAGAAGGTTTCATTTTGCTCATTTCACATAGAATAATAATCATTCTTGTAATGTTATTCGACTCAGTTTCAATTCTCCCTTTTTTTGTTACCAACAAATTATATCGACCATTTCGCCGAAAAAATATTATACAGGTTTTTCGTAGACGATGATACAAAGAATCGATTCCAAGAGATTTCTTATTTCCTCTTTGGTGGGTGAAGTTCTATACAAATCCCTGTGCATAAAGGTGAAATTGGAATGACCATGATTGCAAGTGCCTTCGAAGGTAGACTTTGTTACCATGCCTCTCAGAAAACTTCAGACATACAGTGTTTGATATTTTTGGTACACCGTTCGGAATAATAATTCTGAACGTTGAAAATTGATGTCCTGTATGAGTTTAATTTTCAAGTATCAATTTTATTTACCGAGAGGATAAATTAAATCAATACATTCACTTTAGAATAATGAAAGCGTCATATCAGATACTAACAAAACAGTGACCTTCTCAGACGTGTTATTATAATGAGTTGTGTTGATCGATATAAATATTTTATCGAATCGTGTTAAACAACTTCTTGCTGGATTTGTATTGTCTGTTGTCACCAACATGTATGACTTCATTAGTGAGTGATGTTACATGATTATGAGTATTATCAATTCCAATTCAATATTGACCTGTGTAACATCTTGCACCTATAAGTGCTGATTGCTTTTTCCTTTTCATTTTCATATATGAAACGTATAAAACAGCTACTTCCGTGCCTATATGGCGACGACGGGAACTGGGTTACATAAAAATCTTTTTTTTGCTCAATTTGTATACCAAGCTTACGCAGGGGGAGTGGCTGTTTCAGTTGAACTTTTTCTTTTTTTTTGTGAATTCATCAAACGTCTTTGAATGATATACACGTGTACCTATCAAGAGAGAGTGTTTGTAATTGTTTTTATTCTACTTCGTTCATAGAAGTTGTAATTTCAATTTTTTGTTTCGCAGAAGAAAAAAGACAAAAAATTATTCATCAAACCCCATTCCCTCCACAAAAATAGCCAGGTTTCTAATTATCATTATAACGTGTGAGGGTTGACTCACGTACATTCATAATATGACAGCAGACTGAAATATAAGCCATTAGAAAACTATATCACTTTTTTTCATTATTTGATGAAACTCATCCCTTTTTCTCCAAAGGTATTGGTTACCAAGCAGCTTTATTTCTTGAATCGAGGGGGTGTAGAATAATTATAGCAGATAAAGATGATGCTACAGAATCTCGCTATAGGATTATACGGGAAACAAAAAACGAAAATGTCGTAGCCAGAAAGCTTGACCTATCATCATTGACGAATGTGAGAAATTTCGCCAAAGAAATTATCACTCATATTATCATAAACAATGCTGGAATTGGATCTGTTGGAATGCAGCATACTGAGGATGGACTACAAAAAACGATGCAGGTGAACTACTACGGACACTTTCTGCTCACGCATCTGCTCTTAGGTGAGATTTTACATCTGTCTATTCCTCAGGTGTTGTGACAGGGGGAAGGGGTTTGTCGCCGGGGCCTCAATCTGCCTACTCCTTAGATCGAACTGGGGTATCGAGGGATGTTGGGTGGTATTTATAGCAGCAGGTGTTGCTAAAGCACCGTCGGATGTCTTGGTGGGGACTGGGCATCTGGAAATATAGCATGCTCCTGAAATTCCCAAATTAGGAGAATCTACAAAACGAAGAATAAAAAAAAAAGAAGAAAAATGTCTTGACGCCGAATTCGAACCAACACCTACATTTGATTTCATACCTATTACGAACAATGTCTGTTTCATCAACACTTCGCGCTACGAAGACTTGCAGGAAAAATTTGCGGAATCATGAATAATATACCGTATTGCTGAAGCTCTATTATAATATTTGACGTTCAACTTTTTTTTTGATAAACTCACTTCTTGAAAATATCTTACCTTCTTTACTGAATCCTACCCTAGACAGGAAAGATAAAATTGAAGTTTAATACGTCATCAATGAGATAACTTATACGGCATTGACGACCTAATCATATTTTATTATATAAGTATAAATATTACCATTCATTTATAGTACACTTTGTATTTTGTAAAATGGTAGAAAGCAATAAAGAAGATGAAATATTAAGAAAATAAAAGTTAAATGACAAATATTATAATAGAGCTCAGCAATACTCTATATCCCAGATTCCGCAAAAGTTTCTTATAAGTTTCAATAGCACAAGTTGATGGAACGGACGTTGTTCATGAGAAGTTTCACTGAAAATATAGGTGATGGTTCGAATCCGGCGCCGAGACAATCTCTTCTTTTTTTTTTATTTTGTGGCGTAGGTTCTCTCGATTCTGGGAATTTCAGGAGCATCCTCAAATTTACTCTTCTTAGTTTTAGTTCTTAAATATTTTTTTTGTTAGTTTCATGAATATTTTTTTAATGACTTTTTATTCGTTCATTACATATTCGACAGCTGTTAGGTAATGGCTCATTTGAAATATATTCTAAATTAATGGCCGGCGGCTCACGGATTTTTTTCAATGATGGGATATCTAACATTCTAAAATTCAGCTCGTTTTTGCGCCAAATTCTTTGTAAAATACATTTCCAGGCCAGATTTTTAGGAAATTCATCATTCAACAGTTTTTTGTGGATTGGTACTGAATCTCCTTATATCTATGAACCGATAAGCCATTGTTACGTTATACAGGGCTTTTCATGATGAGCGTTAATTAGCCGTTTCTGACAAACTATTTAACGGATCAACCTGAAAAGTTCACAGTATACATAAATCAATATGACATACACTCCTGAAATATTTTAGGCGATGCGGCGTTGTCGCTTCTACTATAAAGTAGCAGCTTCTTTGATTTTTCAAATGGGACAACCCGTATATAATATCATTTTATGATTCATTATCACTTTGTCAACAAATTCATATACTATTTTCCTATACCTATCTATCTATTACCGTTTAGAAGATATAAATTAATTTCGATATTTTTTTTACCAAACATGAGCTTTTATAAATGCTGATAATCTTGAACTCTCTTGTACTAAAACGATCAAATTTTAAATGGAGTGGAGTGATACTATAAGGATCTTCATTACGAGTCATATTTTCATTTGCCTCATACAGGGTCTTCAAAAAATGCAGATACTTTGATCTCATGAAAAAATGAGTGGAATTCGATTTTTTCAAATGGAACACCCTGTATATTTCAACATTTTTGAGCTCTACATTCAATTTTAGATTCACTTCGTTCAGATAAAACTATTTCTATTTTGAACCCTTTTCGTGATAAATCAAACGAAACTGACGTGGTTTTCTTGCTCGTTTTCTTGAATTCATCACTTATTTTGGATATTCAACATTTTTTATACTTATTTTTATACTTCTGTATCTGTAGAGTAGGGAGGGTGGGTGTAGACCCACAGCACTTAGGCCACAATATGGCCCATTGTACATCCTCCCAAGCAGTCGCTCTCCTAGGACATTGTCCATCCTGCCTTATCCAGGAAGGAGGACAGGTCACCAGGGGACATCTCCTTTTTTTATACTTATAGTAATATTTCTTTTTGATCCAGTTTTTCAAGTGTCTCAGATCAGTCAATTCGAATTTGGTATGTACCTTCCTTAGAAAAAGTTACAATTTGTATACATTGAGGTATTGGTCTCTAACGTACAACAGTGCACATTAATATTTTTTGATAGTGTGCTTCGAAAAAATAAATAAACCAATTATTTAAAGTCAGACTTTCGTTGGTGGTTTTGACTGATTGTCATAGCTAGCAATTATAATAGAATAATGTCAAGATTAGATTACAGTAATGAATATTTCTTGAATTTATTAATAATTTATGGTGAGTGCACTAGAACTGCAAATGGAACATGCCGAGTATTTCATGAAAGATATCCACAACTTCCGAAGCCGAATAATAATGTGATAAATCGACTACTAAAAAACAGTAGTTTGAATGGAACCTTCCGTCCAAAAGTCATTCGTAAGAAGACTAAAGTGGATGATGATGACAATGGTATAACAGTTTTGGGATACTTTCATGCATTTCCAAATGCTTCTCTGTACGAGGCTGAAAGGGAGATAGGTATACCCTACGTGACAATTTGTCGAATTAGCACGAATGCATAAATGGCATCCCTATAAATTCTACTGTGTCCAACATTTGAAAGAGACTGATTTACCTCGTAGAGCGGAATTCTCTGAATGGTTACTTGACAAGACTCAAGAGGATGAACATTTCCTTGACAATATCATATGTATAGATGAGGCCAAGTTCACAAAAAATGGAGTTTTCAATAGACGCAACAGTCATTATTGGGCGCCAGAAAATCCCCATGTTGTCCGCCAAAGCGGTTTTCAAGAAAGATGGCAATTCAATGTATAAAGAATGGGTCAATTTTTATGATGATAATTTGAATGCATCAAAATATGAAAATTTACTGAGGAATTGAATTCAAATGATTTTGAATAATGGACCAGGAAGAGAACGTGTATGGTAGCAAAGGGATGGTGCTCCACCCCATAATTCTCATCCAGTCAGCGAAGCTTCAATTGAAATCTTCGAAGACAGATGGATTGGTAATAATGGACCTTTTCGTTGGCCTCCTAGAACACCAGAAGGCAATCCATTAGATTATTGTGTAGGGTTTCATTAAAAATATGATTCTTTCTACTCCAATAACAACAATGAAAGATATGAAATCGAGAGTTACAACTGCTTTCAATAGTTTGACTCCAGACTTGATCAGAAACGCTACACATGACAATATTTTGAAGGGATTACATGTTTAAATAGAGGTGGAGATGTGTTTGAACATATTCTGAAATACACTGACGATTAAATTAACTCATTAATTTATGGGTTTATTATTTTCAGTTCGTGTTTCATCGTTAATGCAACTATTGTTTGGAGAGAAGTTTCATTCGATGGTTGAGGAGTATTTTAATAATTTTTTTTTATTGTATCATCTGTGACTAATTGAGAAATATCATACGAAATCTGTTTTACAAAAATGAGTGATGAACAAGGAAACCGTTTCCGTTGGAAACAGTTTATCTCGAAAACGGTTCGAAATCTAAATGGTATTATCTGAACAAAGTCAATCTTAAATTGAATGTAGAGCTAAAAAATTTTGGAATATACAGGGTGTTCCATTTGAAAAAATTGAGTTCTACTAATTTTTTCAAAGTATCTGCATTTTTTGAAGACCCTGTATGAGGCAAATGAAAATATGACTCGGAGTGAAGATCCTCATAGTATCACTCCATTGATCGTTTTAGTGCAAGAGAGTTCAAGATTATCAGCATTTATAAAAGTTCATGTTTGGTAAAAAAAATATCGAAATTAATTTATATCATCTAAACGGTAATAGATAGGTATAGGGAAATAGTATATGAATTTGTTGACAAAGTGATAATGAATCATAAAATGATATTATATACGGGTTGTTCCATTTGAAAAATCAAAGAAGCCACTACTTTATAGTAGAAGCGACAAGGCCGCATCGTCTAAAATATGTTAGGCGTGTGGGTCATATTGATTTATGCATACTGTAAAATTTTCAGGTTGATCCGTTGAATATTTTGCCAGAAACGGCTAATTAACGCTCATCATGAAAAGCCCTGTATACTATTATAGGCGTGTAATGAACAATAATATATAGTTACCTAGAAACCACAGATTGTTAGGAAACATTTATTTTCGAAGACCAACGAACAAAAACTTGTATTACCCCCTTACCAAAAAAATATACAAAGATTTTGCGATTCCTAGAGAACTGTTATTAACATATTGTTTATTTTGAAATATAAGTAGGTAGCTAATGACACCAGCGCACCGTAAACTCACGAAAAAAGCCCACTTCCGGTGCGATAAAAAATCATAGGTTTTCAAATAGGTACTATATAAACTTGCATTGCTGTTTTTCCAAATAAATTGATGTGCAAATTTCACACTTACAATTTTTGAACAACGAAATGCGTATTTTAACCCGCGTTACTAACTCAGGTATTTGTCGGAATTTTTTTTCCGTAAGGGTAACTTACAGCGAATTATAGTAAAAATTTTTTGAATAATGTTACGACCAAGAACGAAAAAAATTTATGAAATTATTTGGCATGTAGGTCCAGGATTATCCAATGTTTTCTCTGTGTATTTTTTTGGGTTGACAACGATCTCTAAAAATTACTTATCTTCGTAACGTTTCGGAAACCAACAGCTCTTGATGTTGATCCAAAATGCGATATTTCAAATCTTCACAATGAGAGTTTGAAGGAGTATAACTTTGAATAAGTTCGGAGAAAGAAAGCATATTCGATCTCAGAAACGTTAACAAAGATAAGTACCTAGTTTTCTTATCCCAAACCATTTTGGAAATACGAGAAGTTGCTGACTGATGGGTCGTTCATCTAGGAGAACTGTTTTCATCAGTGCTAGAATCTGTGTATGGATTCCAACAGTAAATCTTAATTTTTTCACATTGTAGTACCTAGGTTACCAACCCAAAAAACTCCAGAAAGAAAATCCACCCACTACAATAATACGAATTTCATAAAATGGGTTTTGTATTATTCACTGATTTATAATGTAATATTGCAAGATCTCCTGAAGAAATCGTCACCGAGCCGTATAATTTTCACCAGTTCGGCAACAGCATTCTGGACCAAGATGAACATCGCAGATATGAATCCACCAGAGGACTCTTCAAAACTATTTCTACGTTCATACGCTTATTCCAAACTGAGTTTCATCATCGCTGCCAAATGTTTTGCTAACAAACTCAAAGGAACTGGGGTCACAGCATACTCTTTCCATCCAGGGGTCGTTCGTTCCCCAATATATACGAGGGCAATCAGAGAGGATTTCAACATAGGAGCTTTGTTAATAGGATTGTGGGCTCTGATTTTCGGAAAGGTAAGGAGATCAACGGTACGATCACAGATGACAGAAACAAGTTTGGATAGGCAACGGCATACTTGTAAAAACCAAACAGAAATGCGCTACAATCCTGTGACGTTTGTTGACTCCAACCATTGTTTATAGAGATATAGTTAGTCAACCTTATGGAAATATCATTTGGAGGGAGAGATACTACGGGAAGATGACACTTGTGATTTTATTTCCAAGTCATGTCTTTCCTTCAATTTTTCTTAGGGACGTCGTATCTCGAATTCCATATTTTCTGGATTACTCATACATAATGCCAGAAGATGGCAATCAATTCAGAAAGAGAAGTGGAATTTTTTGTCAGTATCGTACATCATGTGTTGAAGATTATTTTAATGCCCGAACTTCAATTTCCTTCATAAACTTCATCGTCAACTCTATTTTGAAGCTTCATTATCTTCCTTTCAACATATCAGTCAAACTGAGAGACAAAACTCTGCACCCTTCAGAGTAAGAAACTTTGTCGTGCATTGTCAAGTGAACAGAAATATCGACATTATACTGTAGATGGCGTAACAAAACCGCTTCAAATCCTCTTTGAACAGGCATTGACTAGCTATATATCTATAAACAATGTCCCAACAATTCAACAAAATTGGATGGATTAGAGGAAACTGTAGAAACTACAAATTCGAAATACTGTGTTATCGAGGAGCTGATGACGGATTTTTCATACTTCAATGGTTCGATACAAAACTGACCAATAACAAAAATTTGTCTCGTCACCAATTACAACACAACTCCTGTGCGTGAAGCAGTTTTCTGCTGAATACATGACGTCACATACCCTGAGACGATTTACATTATATGAAACATTTCAAAATGATCCATGATTTTCTGTGACTCACCTGGAATTTTAAGAGAAATGAGATCATTATGGAAGCCTCATTTTGATGGTGACAGCGTGAATACCGAAGAGAATTTCACACCAATAGTTTTCGACCAATGAAATGCTTATTTTGTTTCGCGTTACCATGGTAACTGAAGTATTTATAAAGATTTTATCAGAAATTTTTCCCGCATGGGTAACCTCTATAGCGAATTACAGTGGAATTATTTCGTTTGACATAACAGATCATTTACCCACTTTGAGCAGAGGTAAACAAAAATTGAATTTTCAAATAGGACACTAGAACAATTTATCAGACTATTGAAAATACAATAACAATCCTCATTTTCACTCACTGCCACGGTAGTTACTTGATCGAACAGATTCATTTTGTTGAAGCTCACAAAATAACCTAAGTTGAATGTGGCAGAACAAGGCAATTTCCTTTCAATTGTTCAATCTGTGATGTATTCCAAAGCCTATCTTGACGAACTTTGAAACGCTAAAACATGAATTTCAAGTAATTCGTTGAAGTTCAATATGGTGAAGAATTTTCTCACCATATTGAATTGAATATTTCCGGAAATGATTCAAGCACTTGTGGTATTACAAGTGAAAACTGAACTTTGAACACAAAAGATGAGTTGAAAATTTGATTCTGAAGGAATTCAAATCCTAAACATTATAACTAATGGACTGGTTCTAGGAGAGAGAGGGGACTGTAGAGTGAGCAAGATAGAATACTTCGAGTATAACCTCTAACCGAATTCCTTCCTCAATGTAGCAGATAAAATGAGGTTAAGAAGGATAGAGAAATTCAAGTATAGAATTATCATTCTGTCGTTCACAATATCACTCCAATGTGCATATCCTTTCTCCCTCTATTGTATTCCGCACCGTGTTATATGGAAAACTGTAATAGAGGCCAGTCCAACAATAGTTGTAATGTCTATGATCCAAGTATGGAAAATCACTGGGTTATTCTTGGAATAAACGATGACTTTTCCGCGCATTCTTTCGAAAACATGATCTCCATCTAGTATCGAATAAAAAATAGCTCATAACTCGTTTAAAACTATTTCGTTGAAATAAATTCGGAAGTTATTCTTCACAAAAATCGAAATTTCAAAAACGCACTACATATCGTATAGACGTCAAAGTCAATTGACACCATTGGAATCCAATTATGAATGTGGTCTCTTATCATTGGATCTGTGCAAAGCATTGACACAGTTAATCATGGAATATTACCAAATAAACTATATCAAATTGGCATCAGAGGTACAACTTATAATTGGTTTTGCAACTATTTAGCTGGAAGAAAGCAATTTGTGTACATGGGGAAATCTAGATCTGGACTAAGGAATGTTTCATGTGGCATACCACAAGGATCAGTCCTTGGACCTTTTCTTTTCCTTGTTCACATGAATTCAATATCAGAACTGAATTTACATGGAGATATAAAATTATTTGCTGATGACACTACCTTATTTTATTGCTCTGAAAACACTAATGAATTAAAAAATGAAATGGAAAAGGACCTCAGTGACATAATATTTTGGCTGAATATGCATGAATTAACTTTGAATCCCCAAAAATCGAGTTTCATGTATATATCCAAAAGGATATATACATATCCAATAATATGCCACCTCTTATTTCCGGCAATTGTACAATTGAATGTTCAGAAAACTCAAACTTCTTGGGATTATACATCGATCCAACTTTATCATGGACAACACATATACAAAATCTTAGGAAGAAAATATCTCCAATCATTGGAGTTTTATATAGAATACGGTCTTTTCTGTCAATTAAATATCTAAAAATTATTTACTTCAGTCTTATTTATTCAAAATTACATTATTTGATATCTGTTTGGGAAACTGCATCAAAATACGTATTGAAACCATTAAAATCTTCACAAAATAAAACCCCTGAAATGTATTTATAAATTACCATTTCTAGAGCCAACAAGTAAACTATACAAACCGAGGTCTATTAAATATAGATTATTTGTTCAAGTCAAGAATTTGTGTTTTTAAACATTCAACTGAGAATAAATATAAATATTCAAATCTTTCCTACATAATATGTTCTGATAGCCATAATCATCTAACCAGACAGTTAAATAATTCGAAAACCATACAAATAAAAAGCGATTTTGGAAAAAAGTCGTTGTACTTTTCTGGAATAAAAATTTATAACAGCCTACCTACACACATAAAAAATATCAATTCTGTTGCGAAATTCAAAAAAGAGTTCAAAAGATATTTCACAGCTATCAATAATAATGACTAATTATCCACAAAATTATTTTTATAATGTATCGATAATGCCTGATTCAACTGATACATTTATACTATTTTATACCCATCCTTTCATTTATATATGTATATACAACTGCGGAAGTTTTTCAACTCCCTGTATAAACATGTATGTTTCTTGGGATCTTTAAAGTTATTATCATTATTATTATTAGTATCTTCAGTACCAACTGGAACAAAAACACCGCCATCAGCGCTTTCGGTGGTTTTTGACCCTCCATTATTTCTATCAAGCATGATGTTCAAGCTTTGCATTTTGACGTTTGTCATTCAAAATCAGTAGGTATTGAATTTTTGAAGAATTTAGTCAATTTTCGATAATCGTATGAAAATGTCTTATAGCAGTGATTTCATTTCTTATTGTTGTATTTTCCGTGGTTATACCATTAATTATAATTTAGAAGAATTTTTCAAAGAAATACGATTGATCACCTACTATTATTGTGTTCGATATAAACACCTAATAATAGGTATAATATTTTTAGTTCTTCATTATTTATTGGGTGTAGATAAAATAGCGTATGCAACTCCCATGTAATGGTTATTAATACACTCGCATAAACCATACGAAACTCGTTTCGTATCCCGGTTTATGCTTATGTTTTAATAACCATCATTACACGATCGATGCATAATATACTATAATCAAAATGCATTCAGCACTATCTGGCAGTGCTTAAACGATGAAATGGAAATCTTCGGTGCACAATATTGGACTTTTTTTCGAGATCAATGAACCTTACACCAAACTTATATTTTTTGCACTAGACACTCCTAAAGCTAGTCCCAGTCTTCAGATTCAGTTTCAATTTTTGGCTCCTGAAGATACTGTAACCATGTTAGCGAAACGCACGTCGAGTGCAAGTACTATCAGTTTGGAATAAGAGTGATTTTCAAGTCATTCATTCATCCTTTTCGTGTGCATGTTATCACAGATGATAACAGAATACAAATGAAGATACGTCAAAAGACAAGTACAAAGCTATTTTAAAAAATCCCAGCTGTGAATCTGTATCTGCTCACTGAAATATAACATCAGGAACCCTCTATCAAAAGTTTTTTGCCTTGCGGAAGTTCAGCCATATATTCATCAACAGAAAAAAATGCTATTGAGATAAGGTACGATTCTGTAAGTTTTTTGACTTGAAACAGGTTTTTTGTTTATGATTGGATTTGGAAGAAAATGAAAGATGGAAAAGAGAATTTTTCGTCGCTTTATCGAATCAAAATTTTCGTTGTCCCAATAAATGTGCTGTCATCGTGGTAGTCAGCATTTTTCTCTAGGATGTTAATGTTTTTATGAACCTCAGGTAACACACGACATTAATTAAATATAGAATAGTGTCATAATTTGTAGCGAAATTAATAATGGTTTACAAGAGCCCCTGTAAACAGCACCTTAAATTATTTTCCTGACTGCTCGTATTCGCAAAACAAAACAATTACTGATAGGGCAGTGATAATATAAATGACTACGTCGTACACTTATCATAATTATCAAACTGAATAGTTGACTTGTGATAAATTCGAGTACAGGCCAAAATATTGAAATATTTATATTGTAAATTCTGTCATCAAAATCGGTATTTGGAATGAAAATAGAATTCTGAACTACTTTTTAAAATATTTTTCTGAATATCTCTAATGGGAAGCAAAACATCTAGAATTGACACTGTTTGAATTGTCTAAATGAATCTGTTGAATATTTCAACTTTTCATTGTTTCAGATAGATTTCTTCGAATGTGAGTTTCTGAACTCATTTGTTTTAGGGGATATTAAGAGCAATGCAGTTCAATAATTTGTGATACATTTGAACTAATGAAGTTGGTGGGTCACGAGATGGATCTATTGCATTGTTTATAATATTCTGGCAGAAAATGTTTTCAGTGCATATCAATAACCAAATAGAATTGGAAAAAGAAGTTATTGGTGGAACGTGAGCAATATGTCATATTATATTTCGAGACTCTATTATTAATGAAGGAAATGGATGTCTTCAAATGCAAGTTGATACGAATTAAACAATTTCATTTCAAAGAGAATTTTTTTGGTAGGCTCAGGCACAAAATATCCGAAGTTGGCGAAATGAAACTAATGAATTGAGTGATTCGAAAAGTAATCATAAAAATACCAGTCGCACAATTTTCGGTATAATTTTTATTGTTGTTAGAACGCTTATCAACCAAAGAATACTAACAGGACAGTGAATAATAATTATAGTTTCTCGTTTTTTGGAAAATACACAGTGCAGAATCCTTATTCCAATTTCTGATTTCTTACAGAACACAGAGGAAGGCGCTCAGACTTTAGTACACCTTGCATGTGATGACTCTGTTGAAGCCGCCAATGGAGGATTTTTCAGTGACTGTCGTCGATTCATCCAACCCTATCAAGTTTATAATGACAACTTTTGTGAAGAAGTATGGAACGTTTCTGTTAAAAGTGTCAAATTAGCTCCTGAAAAGTGTAGTATTTAGATTTGTATGAGGTTTTTTGATCTGATCCAAATTTTTTACTCCAATATTTCTACTTGAATATATTTGATTTATAATGGTAATATCATATTCGTTCCATATCAACAATTAGATGAAACTCAACTATAAGTATAAGATGAAAAATTGTAATATTCAACTTGGTATAATAATCTTTGGAAGCAGTTGGACTAAATGATAACTCTTTTTATTTACTATTAAACAACTGAACCAACATCGTCATATTCGAAATACATATTTACAAAATGATACAGGGTAATTCTTCATTTCAACACTCCCCCTGAAGAATTATCTGCAGAAAAGACAACTCCCAATTTCTTTCATATCTGGAACGTGTGAGTGGTTTGCTGAAAATATCGCCCAGTTGATTTTCACCTTCAATGTGGAAAACGCCGATCTCTCGTCCAATTTTCTCTTTTATGAAATGGAATTTAATGTCGATGTGTTTTGTTCTTTTGAGAGCTTTTCCATCGTCATTCTTTACCATGTAAATGGCACTCTTGTTGTCGACAAATAATGGAACTTCTATATCATCTTGTATTTGTAACTCAATAACAAGCTGACGAATCCATAAGATTTCCCTAACTGCTTCACTGGCAGCAACGTACTCGGCTTCAGCGGTAGAAAGGGCTACTGTAGGTTGTTTTCGGGATCCCCACAATACTGCTCCCCCTGCGTACTGGATAACAAAGCCACTAGTGGATTTTCTTGTTTCTTTGTCCCCTGCAAAGTCTGCATCACTATAGCTCTCCAGAGATTTAACCTCCTTATATTCGAGTCCAAAGTTCAAAGTTCCTTTCAGGTATCGCAGTACCCTTTTTGCAGCATTCCAATGGTAGATTTTGGGATTTTGCATATGTCTGCTCAAATTATTCACTGTATAAGTGATGTCAGGTCTGTTGACAGTAGATAAATACAGAAGACAACCAATCACTTCCTTATAAGGTTTATCAGAAGCATCAGCAGATTCACTCGAATGATCATCACCAACGACCGATGGCGTAGAAACAGGATTAGCATTATCCATGTGAAATTTCTGTAATATAGCATGAATATATGGAGCTTGGTTGATGAATATGGAACCTGAATTTTGGGAAATGTTAATTCCCAGATAAGATTCTGCTTTTCCAATTGTTATTTCAAATTTCTGATTGAGTTTATTCAGGAAATCTCTTAGATCCTCTTCATATTTTCCTGTGATCAATCCATCGTCTACATATAAACATATGATGATTGGGCTTTGCGATGTCCTCTGAAAAACACAAGAGTCTGTTTCGCAACACTAGAAACCATTTTCTTGTAAAAATTCTGTGAATTTCTCATTCCATTTCTTGGGTGCTTGTTTTAAACCATAAAGGCTTTTCCTCAGTTTACATACTCTGTTGGAACCATCTGAATAACCTTGGGGTTGCACCATGTAGATATCCTCATCAATATCGCCATGTAAAAAAGCAGTTTTCACATCGAAATTCATTAGACAGTAATTTACCGTGGCTGAAAAAGCCAGTATGAGTCTAATCGAATCATATCTTGCGACTGGGCTGAACGTTTCATTATAATCGATTCCATACTCTTGTAGAAAACCTCTGATAACTAATCTCGCTTTATATTTCAACAATTTTCCATCATTATCGTATTTGATTTCGAAAACCCATTTGCTTGTAAGAACTTTCTGATTTTTTGGAACTTCTGTCAATATCCATGTATTATTAGTTATCAACGAGTTATACTCTTCATTCATGGCAATTTTCCATTTATCGTCTTTCACAGCTTCTTCAAAATTTATATTTTCAGCTTCTCCAATCATAACCACTTCCATATTGTCTGTTTCATAACGTTCAGGCTTTTTCAGATTATTTCTGCTCCTTAGATTATACCGATCTTTTGCTGTTTCTGCTTCTATAATATCATGCACAACAGATCTTTCTCGTTCCGCATCATCATTGTTTGGAGTATTTATCACATTTCTGTCCATGTCGCAGGATCTATCAGGATGACAACCAACCTCATCAAAAATGACACTGACAATTTCGTTTTCAGAGTTCCTGATTTCGACATTTTCAGTGGGATGTTGTACAGTGTGATTCTTCTGGGGCTCGAATATAATATCACGAGCCACTTCGATTCTTTTGGAATCCGGTATGAGAACTTCATAGCCTTTGGTATTTTCCATGAAACCAACAAAGACTCCTTTCTTACTTTTCACGTCCCATTTCAATCTTCTTTCTTTCGGAACATGAATGTAGACATCTTCACCAAATATACGGAAATCTGGTAATTGAGTATTCACACTGAACCATAAATCACTTGGACTTTTATTTTTTACTATGGTCGTCCCAGTTTGATTCAAGATGTATAAAGCATAGTTAACTGCTTCTGCCCACAGGTTTTTGTGTAGATGCTTGGAATGTAACATTGTTCTCGCCATTTCCACAATAGTTCTGAGATCTCGCTCTGCTCTGCCATTCTGTTGAGGTGTGTATGGAACAGTCAACTGATGTTTTACCCCATTCTCTTCCATGATCGATCGTACTTGTTGATTAACGAACTCTGTTCCATTATCACTCCTGCATACTTTCACTTTGAAGTTTGTTTGGTTTTCAACGAGTTTCAGGAAAATTTTCAGCTTTTGAAAAACTTCTGACTTTTGTTTGATAAAATATACCACTCTGAAGCTGGAATAATCATCTTTGAATAAATGTATGTAGTTGGAACCGCCTAATGATGTCTTCTCCATGGGACCACATAAATCCATATGAATCAATTCTCCAGGTTGTGTTTCCCGACTGGAACTCAATGAATGTGACAAACGATGTTGCTTTCCCATTACACAGGCTTCGCAGAAGCAGAGCTGTCAGAAAAAAGTATCTTAGTTACTTTAGGGTAACTTAGTTACTTCAAAGTATCTGAGATACAGTATCTTAGTTACTTTTTTGTTTTGGTAAAGAGTAATTAGTATCTTGATTACTTTTTGAAAGGAACTATATCTTGTAACTTCAAAAAAAATCTTAGATACTCAAAAGTATCTTAGATACTGAAATTGTCGATAATTCTGGGGTCACAGCTGTTTAAACATACATAATTTCGTTTTTGAATTTTCACAGAAACATGAATAAAAAATACATAATACAAAATGGTCTTTCGGGAACTGCATCCATCGATTGTGGAAAAACTATAACCAGCAAAAATTTGAAAATAAGGCAACTTACTGATGTGGGTGGGGGACATACGACTAAAATATTTTCAACATAGTGGCACTTCCGGTTATACTGAAAATAGCTGTCAACTTTGTTATTTTGAATGGAACACCCTGTATATTATTACATTTTTCAAATTTATGAATAATTCCAGTAATTCCAGATATTTTTTGTAAAAGGAAGTATATATAGGTCTATGTTCAATTCTTTTTCAGGTATTGATGATTCGACTCCTTTGTGGGCGTAAACTCTACGTTAATAAACCAACTTCCCTGGCGCAATTAAAACAAATTATTCGCCACGAAACGGAACCATCACGAAGCCTACCTGTCAGTCGGTCATCAGAAATTTTAGTCTTTGATTGAATGAATGTCGCTAAAAATAATGTCGTTTGGACGACATTATTTTTAACAAATAAATTCCCAAAGAGTGTATTATAATAATTAGTAAAAAAATCGATAAACGGCTTACCATATTTTTTATCGATTTTTGGAATATAAAATTTCTTTTGAGACACCTTGTACAAATTACAAAGTAACTGAAAAAGTATCTTATTAACTATCTTAAAAAGTAACTTAAGATAAGTATTTAAGTTCCTTTTTTCAAAGAGTAACTAGATACCCAAAGTATCTTTTGACATGTTTTTGAAGAGTTACTTATCCAGTAACTAGATACTTTTCCAAAGTATCTTTGACAGCTCTGCGCAGAAGAAATTGTTTTCATCAATGAAAGGAACTTCATACCTTTTCAGAACATTTCGAACGTGTGCTATATTCTGATGTCCTAAACGTTCATGCCAAATGGTGATCTTTTCTGATTTGGAGCTAACACCCACATTAGCAAGTATGCTTTCATCAACTTCGAACAACATTTCGAATAATTTTGCTTTTCGGGTGGCAACAGCAAAAATTTGATCATTTTTCATAAATTTGCATGTTTCTGAATCAGAAAACATTTTGAAGCCCTTATCTAGAATGGTTCCAGTAGAAAATAAATTACATTGGAGATCAGGAACGTGTAAAACAGCTTTAATTTCCGAAGGTATCCAAATTTCTCCATTGAAGGATCGTATTTCAATATTGCCCATACCAATAGCTGAAATGTATGAGCCATCTCCAATTCTGATTGATTTGGGTTCTGCAAACATTGTATATTGATGAAACCATTCCTTTCTACTTGACATATGATCACTAGCGCCTGAGTCCAGATACCAATTATCAATATTCATAGAAGATGTACCGATTAGTGCAACTCTTCTCTGGCTCGGAGTATAATTTTCCTTTTTCTTCTTGAACCAACAATCTTTCATCAAATGGCCCCTTTTTTACAAAAGTAACAGTTGGGTATCCATTTCTTATTTTTCTTCGCTTCTGATCCAAGAGTGTCGTTTTGCGTTTTTCTTGTTACTAGAGCTATATCTTCAAGTTTTCTGCAATTTCCTAATCTTTCTTCTTCTAACAGGAGTCTGCTCGTCAGATTATTTAATGTTCGTTGATCTGAGCTAACGGAATCCCATGCACTGAAGAAATGTGTATACTCTTTTGGTAACATAATCATAATCTTGGTCATAATCATCGAATCGGGTATATTTTCACCAAAAGCTTTCATTGAATGAGTTATTTTCTCCAATCTCATGATATTAGCGGACATACAATCAGCATCGTTGAATGAGTATGAATAAAATTGTTGTTGTAATAAATGTAACGAAGTTTCGGATTTCTGTGTGAATAAGGTCTCCAATTTACTGAGCATTTCCATACTTGTTGAACAGTAGGTAATCAATGATAAAATCTGCTCGTTCACACTAGTGACAATGATCCTTTGGGCATCAATATCGTCCTTCATCCAGGTAATATAACTATCCTTGTGTCTGATTTGGTCAGGTTTCAATGTTTTTCCCACTGCTACGTCATACTTTTCGGCACTTTTGAGTAATATGTTCAGCTGGAACCTCTATGTATCGTAATTCTGCTCCCCCTCCAATTTTATGATTTTTGTGTGTGAAAAGTCCATTTTGAACGTCAATCTGACAGTTATGTTTTCAATTCGATTATTTTCTGCTTTCCAACTTATTTTCCACTACTACCAATACTTCACTTTAATATACGTTCTCTGGGCCCATAACCAGATGAAAAATTGTAATATTCAACTTGGTATAATAATCTTTGGAAGCAGTTGGACTAAATTGATAACTCTTTTTATTTACTATTAAACAACTGAACTAACATCGTCATATTCGAAATACATATTTACAAAATGATACAGGGTAATTCTTCATTTCAACAGTATACTTTCGGTGTTTTATGGCTGTGAAAATTTTGATACAATAAATACAAATACAACTTTGATGAGAAATTTGAGTCCATTAACCGAAAATTGTTTCGTTCGAGTTTTTCAAGTGGGTGTGAATATTGAATTGCTCCTCTGTACTTACTACCTTTTCGTTTCGGCTTTGAATTGAAACATATTCTTGTTGAATCAAAATTGCTTTGGTGATATAATCTAAATCATCAAGGATTGTAATTGTCTGAGAAAAATGCCAGTTTATTGACAGCTCTAATCCAACTATATTTATTAAAATTGAAATTAATCAATTGAATTGATAAAAAAATTAACTATATTTCTGCAAATGCCAATCAAGTACAAAAACATCATTATCATTATTATTTCATCGCGATTGTAGTTCATAACTCTCCTTCCCTATTTGACGCAAAGATCGTCCGGTGCCTTCACCTAAATTCTCAACATTTTCGTGTGAGTTCCTTCAGGATTCTTCAATAGTTCATAGAGATGATCGTATTCGAATTCTTCACCACCAGCTATTACTGGACTCTGTCGGAGTCCATAATGATGTTGAATCTGAGGGCTTGTGTGAACTGTGAAAGATTGGACATTTTGGCGGATCGACTTGTATATACAGATTCATCGAATTATAGCAGGTGGCGTAAAAAGTTACCTCTAATTGAAAAATGCTACTTTATTCACTGGGTATCAATGTTAATATCATTCGACTTTTCTTCGACGAAAAATATTACATTTTATTGTGGAAAAGGTTTAAAAAAGTGCGACAGGTATTTCGCTACACAATAGCTTCTTTCAGCTGGCATGAATTTTATATGGAGGGTGTAGTGATTTTATAAACATATTGTCAGAGAAAATCGTAGATTCATACAGGTAACTAGTATTTTTTGTTAAATATCGATTTCCATAAAGCATCGGCAAATTCAATTCAACAAAGTAACAAACTGAGCATTCTAATTTTTAATTTTTCTTTTTCTATGACCGCCCTACCAACTGGAATGAAACCGACCACCAATGACGTTTCACCGAGTGGCAAATACGTGTATTTCAAGACAAACAACCCTACAATTCTCATTGAATTATTTTCCCAAATCCACTACCTTTCAGGGATACAATTTGCCTCGTGATTAACCCCTTGTTGAATTTAATATTCGTTACATCAACCGAAATCGTATATAAACTCGTTCTGGGTTGTGATTGGATAATATAGAACAATGGGACAAACAGAGATAATCTGTATGCCAACTTCTATAAAGATCCTGAGATGGTACGGGGTATTTCCAGCAAAAAACAGAGAATTGCAGCCTGGAACATTGTTCTATTGGAGATCTTTCGTAATAGCTCTTCTTACTTCTCTCACACTGGTTGGAAGTACTCTCCACCTCATCAAAACCGTACAAGGTATGTGAAGATTTTGATAGAATTAGGGTTGTTATATGAAGACCGAATTGAGATTTCCTCCTCAATCTCGGAAGAAAGACATATTGTTCAATGAACCTATAATTAATTATGAGGAAAGTATTGAATTTTGAGAAACTCTTTTGTTGTGCAAATAAAAAAAAAACATTTGTGAATGAAAAAAGGAACAGTATTTGAAGATGTGTGTCTCTCAATAACAGTCAATAAAGAATAGATCTATCTATATAACAATTGCTCATGACTTTCCAGGAATTGAATATAATACATGTTATTTTTTCCCACTCAAATTGAAGACTGTCCCAGCTTTGACTCAATATATATCTTGCATTGAATCAAACAGGTATACTCTTTGTTGGGATTTGGTAGCTTTAACTCCATATTCCTTGGTTGGGAAAGTTCTACCAAAAGTCATGAAAGAAGGAAGTTCATTTGGGGATTCAGTGAGTTTTGGTCAAAGATTTGCGTTGAACGCCACTTTGGTTGATTTTATTATATCATTATTAACATTCTTTGACCTAATATAATCTGATGCCTATTGATATTGATAATCTGAACCCTACAAGATTTTTCGTTTCTGTGAATGGAACTTGAAGAAATCCACTTTAAGGACTCGCTGAAGTCTGGTTAATTTCCAGGTCTCAAGAAATTCGTACTAGTGGTCGAATACTCTTCCATTACTGGAGTTGATTCTTGGACTCATATATTGACAACAATCGTTGGAGTTCCATCAAGATTTGTTAGCTTCATTGTTGTCCATATTCATCAGAATCTTTCCTATATTACATCAACAAATTATCGGCAAGTGTGATTCTCGGGGATTTTTTTGTCATCTATGTCATTTTTTGTCATCTATGAATGCGTGGGATTCTGAATCTTCTTCGGTGAGAGGAGGAATTGAGTCAAACACATTGTTTTAGATAATAGAATCAGTAAAACGCATTCGAATACATTACAAATTCTCCCCTTCGTGAGTTTTCCCAGAAAACAAGCTATTGTCGTTATATTTCAGACGAAAACTACAATTACATCGAACTGGATATCATTTACATCACATCGTTCTCAACAGCTTACGCTCTGATTGGTTCATTCGTCCTCAAAGTGAAAGCCAGCGCTGAGATGTACACTTTTCTGTCAGATTTCAACGAGTTCGGAAAGCCAGTCAACTTCGACGAGAACAACAAGCTCTTCAACACGTTCTCCAAATACCATTACGTGTACCTGGAGAGCCTGATCCTGATCATATTGTTTACTTCGAATGTATTCAAAGGAAAAACATGCGAAGAGGAAAACCAGTTGTATAATCTCAAAGAAGTCTGCGGGCTCTTCTCGTACACTTGGATGCCCTTTGAAATAAACTATACTCCAGTTAAGCAAATTTATTTAGCGATTCAGCTAATCGGAAATCACCACATCTACATGCTGGCTGGACTGCTGGCCTGGCAAGTCTTCGAAACCGTCCAGCACATCATAATAAGGATCAGAGACGTGAAATATTTCTTTGTTGAAGCGTTGGAAGAGACAGACTGTCAAGAGAGAAGGAAGAAATTTGATTTTGCAGTCAGATACCACAACGCGATTTTGAGGTGGGTGAATATTGTACTATTTTGGAATGTTTCCAGTTAATATCACCGATAGCAATTCTTGAAAAAATCTCAGCAGTTTTTTAAAGCGTGCCTGCATCTTTCGATAACATCTGGTGGATATCACCTAACGCCCTTTGTGGACATTCACATATTTTTATTATTTCAATTCGTTCTTTTTCGTTATAACGAGCTATATCATTTCATTTCTATCCTTCTGTTTTTTTTTCGTAACAGGTTTAAAAGGAGTTGAATACTTCAAATATTATTATCATTTATTCGTCCCAACAACAGTTTATGACAGGGATATGTGGGTATACATGTGAAATAATCACGTAACAAAGCAAGTTACAAATTGACAGGAATAATAATTAACAGTAGAATGATCTAAATCCGATAATGGTAAATAATATGGAGAAAAAATTAAATTTCGGCAGTTCAAAAAATATTTCTTCCAATGTGTTTTGAATAAATGTTCTCGCTTAACGTTCTTGAGAACACAAGATATTGAATTATAAATATTTACACCACTATGCAATATTGTTTTTTGTGTTTATATCAATTCCTTGTAGGTTCTCGATCATTTTATAGCTTTATATTGCAGTTTTTAATGGTTTCATTACTGACTGGTTGGCTGTGCCCCAAACAGATACTAAGGGCCAGTTGCACCGCTTCAACTTAGCAGAGATTCAACTAAGCTTGGCTCAATCGTTAAGGAACATGAAAGCTGATTGGCAAATCCATAGTAACAAAGCCTGGCTCAGATAAAGCACAACTCAAGAAAAGCGGTGCAACTGGCTCTAAATACTGTATATTCGAATTTATTAAACAGTGATAAATATTTAATAAATAAGTGCCTGGTGAGAAATCTCTTATTTTGAATAAAACACCAATTGAGGGAGAAATTTCATTTCTGAATTTCTCAACGTTATTATTTTGTGGTGGATCAATATTTGTTCCGTAGTTTTCTGGGATTGTAACCTACCGCAAACTGAAAAAATAAGAATTCCAATATTCATTCTCATTTTCTCATATTGTGGTAGGGTAGAAACCCAGAAAACTACGGAACAAACTCTCAATGTAGAACTTTTTCGTCTATGTAGAATGCTTATTGTGCATTTGTGTCATATTTCGAAATATTTTTTCTCGATAATAACTCAATTTTGAGTGATTGTGATGTTCCAATCCATCGATTCCCTTCTATTTTCGACAATAAAAAGAATATTTATCCTCTTGCTGTTGAGATACATGAATTATTGTGGATTCAAGCAACTAGAAGAGCAGATTTGAGAACTGATAAGTTGAAATGAGTAACGGTATATTCATGCATTTTGTATCTCAGAATTGAAATTATAATCTCATTGAATTACCATTGTTTTTTATGGAAATACGATTTGTTTGTCCACTAGGCTGATGCATGTGACGTCACATGCCCGCGGTCTATAGGGGTTAGAACCATTGACACTCATTGGAAATTCGAGGTTTTCGAAAAATGCTTGGCATCGAATCGCAATTGGATGTCTTTCGAAAGAGAATTGTTAGTATCAGTACGGAAAATAGACAAACTTTTGTTTCGTGCTCGTATTTCTGAGTAGTTTCAACCAATGTACTACACAACTAGTGTATTTGATTTTTTGTGGAGATATTCGTAATCCAAATTCCAGTTTTTCAGAACATGAGAGATTCGACTTCCTGTATGTCCTGAGGATGACCAAATGAAAGGTCGAAACGTTGGCATAAGCAGAATTCTATTTACGGTTTCACTGCCGACTTTCGAAAACTAAAAAAAGTGAAATCATGTTATGGAAGCACAGTGAGCCTATGGAGGCCTAAGTGTAATGCTACGCTCACCTTCCAATATTTCTAGATCCAGAGAAGGACACTAGCGTTTTTTGTAGGGTAGCAGATGAAACATATTGGACATCAAGATAAGGAGATCCAAGTCATCTATATTTCTTTCCGAACTCATTATCTTTTCTTGAATTGTGTTGACATGTCGGTACTCCAGGATTGCCTTTCGGGTTTTTTGTGGGGATGATGACATTTGAGAAATTATTTTTTGGTTTTCTTCTACTATTAATTGGCCTTATATGGCCTTTCGATAAATCCAGGACTGGTTGTATTGATAATCAGGAACTTTGGTATCTTTGTGGAGAGAATGAAGTTTGATAAATGATTTTTTGGCTTTTTTCTTCTGCGAAACAAAAAATGAAAACTTCTATGGAAGAAGTGAAATCAAAAAAATTACAAACACTCTCTGTTGATAGGTACGTGTATGTCATTCAAATATGTTTGATTATTACACAAAATGGAAGGAGTCCATCTAAAACACCTACTCCCCTGTCCATCTGGCACGATGAACACTGGGTGATAGAGAAAGCACTTTTTCTTGCTCAATTTGTATACCAAGCATATGACAATTGAATCAAATTCATATCATACATGGGAAATATCTACACAAAGCAAAATAGGGATATGTGTTCTGTTTGATAATTGAATATTTCATATCACATGGGAGTTTTATTCATACTATATTGGGCTCATTTCAGTTTGGAAGATAAGCTCAACGCCGCTTTCAGTACTTTCATGTTTACCCATATGGTTTTAACATCGACTGTAATCGGCACTGGAATTTACTGCTTTTTTCGGGTGAGTATTGTGTTTTGATTATCTCATATTCCTGTGCCCAAATTACTTTGGACTTCATGTGTACTCGGATATGTGGCATAGTTCTGATCCTACATAAAAGATACCCTTACAGTATTACAAACCCGCTTCCTGTTTGAAAAAGTTATTTTTCAATGATTTACTTTTTCCAGTGGAGAATATAATGAAAACTGTATTATTATTCTTCAATATGTGTTTCCTTGCAATATCGACCAATTCAATTTGAAAAATATTGCTATCTTCAGAAATTACCAAGGGTTAAAAATGAAAAAGGAACTCAAAAGAGAAGCAGAACATGTAATATGTGTATTGATAAGAAACCGTAATATTCTTTGTTCTATAATTTTCTTCGAATACTTCCTTCTGCTACAATTTACAATTGCCATTGACAGCCGAGTACGTCCAGTACTGAGTACCATATTATAAGAATCATTCTCCCAATTGATTAGTTAGTTTTTTGTCCAGTTTTTCCTTTCTCTTCAACAACCTGATTATTTCAAGCTGCTTGTAATTTTTAACATCCCCATATTCAGCTAGCAACACGTTCAATGTACATTTAAAATAATGGCGCTATTGACTCATATCACGAAATATGGCGTATTTCAGACTGAAATGCTAGAAACTGTATTTTCGTCTAAATATCTTTTCTCATTGATTGAAATTCATGATATAATTCATGAAATATTTCATATACAAATATACCCCACTCTATGCGATAGTTACATGATTAATCGATTGATAGTATGGTATTGATTAAAGCAGCTCGATACTTTACACATTTCAGAGAAAATCCCTTTCTTCATTTATGGTGTGCATGGGATGGTTCTGGGGAGTGATGATGGACTGTTTCAGTGGACAACGACTGCAAGACGAGGTAGGCGATTGTAATCATAGCATTGTTCCTCATCCATTTATGCCAAGAGTGTCTCCCCAAATAAACTTTTCACAAATGTTTTCTCTATAATGAGGCAATGTGTAGATTTATTGTTAACAATGAAAAAGATCTAAGTCAAAATATAGATCAACAACAAAAATTAATTGGCGCTCCGGGCGACTTGATTGATTCCAGCTGCTCATTTGCTTTTCCAGCTGCAGTAAAACCTGGAAAAACCTGCAGCACCACTTCATTGGAAGATCTTGATCTGCCAATGTCCTCTCTTCCACAGAATAAAATGTAGGGTGTCTCCTGAGGCTTCAATAAATTCAAGATATCGCCAGAAAATTGGTAAAGTTACGTTAATCGAGCTCCGCCTCAAAAATAAGAAATTTTTGGTGGAACTTACGTATTTTGGCCTCCTGAACAAAAAATTCGAATGAAATTTTTGGGGCTCTCAACTAGTTTCGGAGATAAGGCCCCCCAAAAACAGGAAATCGGGGTTTTACGGCTGTTTATTTCTCAGCCAATTCCACTCGAAATTCCTCCTTCTTTCTATCAGCACAATATACACATTCTATATATCCTTCTTCATCACTTTCCAACAGAATTATAAGCATGTTCCCATTTTTCACTCTCAAATGTAAATCGTCAAAAGAATTCGAGATTAGCAGTAGAACGCGCGATGCGCGTTAAACTGTTTTGCTAACCTCGAATTTCTATGAAGATTTACGTTTCAGAGTTTTGTAGTGAAAATCCTTATAATTCTGTTGGAAAGTGATGAAGAAGGATATATAGAATGTGTATATTGTGTTGACAGAAATGAGGAATTTCGATTTACCAGAAAATTTAGTGACACAACTATCGTCAAACTTAAACCAGTTCATTTCGTCTTTGACCAACGAGTATTAATGACCAGATTCAACGCCAGAACCATAGTAAACAATGACTGGATGCAGTATAAAATAGTGGTCTGCTTGATTGAAGTGCTTATCTATTTCGAATCTTCGTAGTTCTTCTTTTTCAATTTCTTTATTTAACGTCGGCCTATTTCCGCTACCAAGGCCAATCACCGACGCCGGTGAGCACACTTCCCCCAACCGGAAATTTTGCCGAACCCTCTGGTATTCCAACCAGAGGTAGGGATCTTTAACGAGCCCAACATCCATGGACTCGCGACCGCCGGCTTTACGTCCCCTCCGAAGGACGGCATATCCTCAATATATCTTGTGCTCATTGATATTGGTGCTTCCGTCAGGGGTTGAGTCATGTTTGAAGAGCATCAGTGTTATTATTAGATTGACTGGTGCCACAGCTATACTTGTTGTTCTATAATAGTCATTTAGTTTGACACATATTTTTCGATACAGTTGATCATCACCCGTTGAGAGTTCTATTATAAAAGCTAGAGAAGTAGATTATCATACATTGTTAGTTTCGGTGAGGCAACCCTTATTTCTACAGGGCTACAAATATCGACTCAATTCTTTTTTTTCCATGCCTTTCTCTTAAACTCAGTGGGAATATCTCGAGATCCTCTGAATTATTCTGTTTCAATATTAGCGACATGCTCTACCATACCAGACTTGAAACAAGCATAAAAATGTTGAGGGTTCAAATCAGATTTGATAATCAGAATTTGGATATGAACTAAATGAAACCAACGTTTGTTTGAATATGGTTGACAACAGTGGCGGATCCACGGGGGGGGGGGGGGGGTTCGGGTCCGGACCCCCCCCATTGGAAAAATAAGAGATTTTTTTTTCAATTTTTATCGGCTCCTAATTTCCAAATTTTGTTAGGGAACGAAAAAATGTCACATAAGCAAGACAAAAAATTAAATAAAATAAGTTTTTTTTAGTATTTTCTCGAGGTTTTTTGAAAAATTCTACTAGAATTTCTTTCCTTTTTTTTTCTGGTTCAGTCGTTTCAGACGCTGGATCAAGCCGAGTAAAATATGAAAATAGAGTCCTCTTCATGTTGTAGGTTCAAAATAAAATGCTTTTTTTAACTATCAAATTGCAATTTTTCTCGATGACACTTCAAAGAAAATTGACACTTGTCAGGCTTATCGAAGAAAAGTTCGAGAAATTTCTGACAGTGCTGCCTTTGGATCCTTTTTGGCGCAGTATATGAAAAATTAGACTTGTTACATTTGTGATGAGTATTGTGTATGCCGGTAACGATTTGAATATACTATGTATGAGTAGAATATGCTGTTGATTAGGTTGAATCAACTCGATTCGATTTAAAAAAAGTAAAGTTTCGAACCTACTCTACCTCCTGGCTACACCTTCAAATTTTGCTCATGTCAATCTCTTTCACCTTTTTTTTGGATCTTGACTAGTTGTTGCTATACGGTAGCTCATAATTTTCATATATATATATATATATATATATATATATATATATATATGAAAATTATATTATATATATACATATATATATAAATTTTGAGTTATAGACCCCCCCCTTGACCTTATCCTGGATCCGCCACTGGTTGACAATGTTCCTTGCTGAATGGCGATGGTTTGTAATTCCATTGTATATATAATTAACACTATTTGAAACCTGTCGCTAAGAACGAAAGGATAAAAATACATATCAAATAAGGTAATATCTCAATTTTCTTCTCACAATATTATTTCATTTATTCCTTAATTTAAATTTTTCTGTTTAATATTTCAAATTCGATGCTGAATTTTTTCGTCAAAGCATTATTAGCAACACGTTTCAATAGAGTTAAATAATATAGGCAATGGAAGTCCGAACCATTACCATTCAGTAAACAAAACCAAGCATAACCCAAAAAGAAATGAAGTTGTTGAATATATACCTATCGCGATTCCAATCTAATTGAAATAATCACGTTCCAGAGTATTCAGTTAGCAGTGGCCGTTTACAATTCCTCCTGGTACAATTTCGAAATTGAAATGATATGTGACATTATGTTTGTCTTGAGGAGATCTCAGATACCGATGAAGTTGCGTGCTGCTACATTTGGAGAGATGGACAGAAAGATGTTTCTTGCTGTGAGTATGCAGTTCTGCTATTTTTCGTGAGAGTGCTAAAATGGCCAAGATTTTCAAAGACTTCACGTTTCGATCTTTTAGCCATAATGAAGAAAAGTGACTAATCATTCATTGGTTTGATACTCCTTCTGTTGTGCTTTCTGTAGATTGATGATGAATAATGAACATTCTCAGAGAACGGAGACACTTCAGACAGTATTCACTGAAAATCCAAAGTCTCCTTGCTTTTTTGAATATTAGGGTTGTTTTATTACTTCACATCTATATTTACAATCATTGTGTTGAGTTATAATATATTTGTTTCTGAAATTCTCAAAATACAAATTTTCATTTCAGGTGATGAAGGCCACATATTCATTAATAACACTTATGAGAAGCCAGAAGAATTAAATGAGAATTTTGCATATTAAGTAAAATGATTAGTTATGTAATGAAAAATCACATTCATAGTTACTTATGCAACAACTGCACAAACTTGCATACTATTCGTTCTACCTCAATTTAAATAAAAAAAATATTCAAGAATGATAAATTAGTGCAAGTTTTTATTGCACCTATCTATTACAGTTGTAGAATGATATATGAATGCAATACAATAAAATATTGTGTCATTGGGAGAAAAATGGCTGCTTTGTTTGGCGAGCATTCTTCACAGACAATACACGTTATTTTTTCCCTCAATGTACCAGAAATTTGGAATGTTTAATCAACCTTGTGAACTGTCATTTTTAATGCCTAGATAGAAAAGTAATCACTCTAGTAACGACAGCATTGAGAGGTTAATTAACTATTAGGCATTCCAGATACTTGTCAAAAATGTCAAATGAATTGAAATGAACCAATACGGCGCCATCTGCCCTCCAGAAACTATCGTTTGTTTTTTGCAAATTAGTGTGTGATTGGTTGAAACTTGTGTTAGTCACCCAGACATCACGTGATCTGGAATGCCTAGTAGGAATAAAGATTTTAAATGTTAGAACAACGTCAACTTTAATGTTTACTGTCATTCACAAAACGTCACACTTTTTTGACGTTTAAAGAAGAAAGCCAATTTTCCACTACGTATAGTTTTCCTCAAGAACGTAGAAAAATATTGCTTTCACTGATTCACCATTGATAATTCTATTATATAATTACCTCATGAATTATCTTTCTTACTGTGGGGGGATTTCATGCCTGTTGAAACGAAATAAGAAAATCGATGTACACATAATAACCACTGTTTCTGTATTGTACTGATTCTATGAAAAAAATATCTTGAAATTATTGTTGAATAATGTTTTCACAAATCAATACCTACCTACCATATTTCTCAGGTAATCATCAGGTGGCGTAATACAAATTATAGTTTACGTCCCTGTGTTGAAGAAAGAATGAATATAATGAAATTTCAAGTGTCGAAAAAGGAAATCTGACCAGTCTCAAGAATGTAAGCATTGGCGTACAACGGGTAAAAACGCACATCAGTTCAAATGGGAAAATTTGGATTGAAAAATTTCAGTTAGTATTGTATCCATGGTGTCCAATAGTGCATATTTACTCGAAATATCGATAATGCGAAAAGCTATAAAAAATTTCAAATGACAGTTGTAAGTCACCAGGAGAGATCAGAAAGTTACTTGTTGAGGTGGCTCAGAGCCATAATAGCATGTTATGGTTTGAGAGATGCTACAATAACTAATTTCGAGCCATTCCCTTCAAATCATGATATCAGATGAACCACCAAAAGTTCATATCGATACCAAGTGAGATAGAATAGTTATGGGGGCAAGACGGTTTTCACGCGGTATTCAATGGGGGCAACGTTAATTTTAATGAAACTTCCGTCTACCCAGTTGGCGTTGTGGACAGCTGAAAAAAGCAATAAAATTCCAAAGAAACTTACGTTAATCATATTCGATGAGGAAACCATGTCATATGCATATTACACATAAGGCTAATCTAATATTAATATTCTCCTTTCGCATATGGAAATGATGGAAATATTCTCACTGATATCATCATAACTCAACGAATTTTTTTGTTCGAACTTCTCGTAAAATGGATGTTAACATTATCAGTGCTCTATACTGAAGTTGTTCTCGAGTTTCTGAAACTTCATAAGCCGTAGAAGTGCATCAAGCAAAAAAATGGCTATTCCATATGGAAAAATGTACAGGATCCATTCAATTCACACATTCTCTGTTATTGGAGTTCGGTCCTTCTTATAGATTGGACGGTCAAGACAAAATCATTGTAAAATACAAAAATGTTTCGAATATGTTGCTACTTATACCTACAACTAGTAGGATTGATAACTATGCATACTGTATACAGCTGTTGTCTCTTAGTTGAAATACGAAATCAAGCTCTCACCTTCAGCTAAGTAGTTTTCTTCTCCATTTCCCCAGAACTGTCATTCAATCGGACAATCGGAATCGTAAATGTATAATTTTCGAACACCACTGGCTTCTCATAACTCAGCTAATCAATTCAAAAGTGCAGTTCACAATCACAAAAATAATTTTGCTATAAAAACAGAGGAAATCGAATCAAATCAATTCCTCCAAGCCTACCTCACAGGAGTTTCTTAGACATGGAGGTTCACGATAAGCGCACACTTGAAATTGTTTGCATGCCCACTTCTATAAAAGTGTTTCGCCTCTACGGAGGATTTCCACAGGCAGATAGACTACTGAATCCAGGAAAGAAATTTTACATCAAGTTTGCTTTGACGGCACTGTATAGTTCACTGATTTTGGTTGGTAGCACAATGCATTTGATCAAAAATATCAAAGGTAAGCTCTAATTCCGTGTTAAAAAACCTTTCATGCGGAGTATGTAATCCAAACAGAATTCAAACCTCCTAGTAAAGTTAATCGGCAACCTTCTTATTAATGGCAATCCTCTATCCCACTGAAAATGTGTAATTGTCCCGATATCTATATGAATAATATGCGTATGCAATTTGAAATATGACATTTTATGGATCAAATCATTCGTTTCTAGCCGGAAACAATTTTTGTTAGTGTACCATCAAGAATTAGCTCATGTATAGTCCAAAAAAGTCTGAACATTCTCGTATCAATGCAGGAGTGCCTCAAGTATCTATGTTGGGGCCCATATTGTTTCTATTCTGCACCAAACTTCTATACGTTATGCGGATTATACATCGATACTCATCACTGAAAGAAATAATGAAAAAAACTATATAAACTGTAAGCATAGTGTGACAAAAGTTCAAAATGGCAAATAATACGGTTTCATAATTGTAAGGATTGTGACGTATTCATCAGGAGCTTCAAAATGATGTATCACAAGACCCCCCTTTCCATATTATCATATAAAGTTTCCTTATCCTTGTGTAGTTAATTTCCTTATCCCATGTTTCAGTTTTGTGAGTTAACTTTTTCAAAAAATAAAAGGGGGAACATTAAAGGAAAGCACAGTATATTAAAAGGTAGAAGTTCGATGCATTGTATTCATCTAAGATGTCTGATTCACCTTACGAGTTGCTTTGTATTCATCTTTTGCGTTCAGGTAACAAATAGTTTAAGACCATTCAACTCGCAACAACTCCCATACAAAAATAATTTAAATCACCTCAAATGATAACCTTTTCAATACAGACGGCTCCTACAATCACTTAGAATTGGATCTCACCTACATAGTATCAATGAGTGCTGGATACGGTTTGATCTGTTCCTACTTCACGAAAATAAACTCTGCAGTACAGCTCTATCTATTCCTCTCTGACTTCGAAGAATTCGGCAAACCCATCAACTTTGACGAAACTAACGAGAAATACAACAGATTCTCCAAATACCATTACTGCTACTTGGAATCGATAGTGATATTCATTCTACTGGGCTCGAATATGTTCAAGAGTGGGCAATGCCTAACAGAAAACGAAGAGAAGGGTATCCATGAGATATGTGGTCTTTTCACCTACACCTGGATGCCTTTCAATATTGACTTCTTCCCCATCAAGCAGATATATCTGTTCACCCAACTCTTCGGGGCACATTATGTTTATATGATGGCCGGACTCGCAGCTTGGATGGTTTTGGAGAGTGTGGAACATATAGCTACAAGAATTCGGCACGTAACCTATTTGTTCAATGAGGCATTGAAAGAGGCGGATCCTAAGAAGAGGAGGAGGAAGTTCAATTTTGCTGTCAGGTATCATGTTGCTGTTTTGAGGTGAGTCCTATTATTTTGAATACAGTTGCAGTCTACTATCGAGTTTTGAAAGAAGTTCTAGATGAAAACTGTTTGTGTTAGATGATTGCTACTTTTTGTAGATTCTTAGATATTTACGGGTTTACATCAAATACAGATTCTTCCTTCAAGGGATCGAAGGTTTAAGATGTGTTACCACTAAGGAAGCCTAAGCGGATCGATAATTGTCTGGCATAGAACTTTGTGATGAAATTATTTCGTATACATAGTTTTTGTAATTTTTATTCGATTTCAGCTTGGAAAGTAAGCTGAATCAGACATACGGCGTTTTCATGTTTACACACATGGTGATGACTGGAGTGATAATGGGATACGGAGTTTATGCATTCATGAAGGTAATACTGTTAATTGATAGATTATCATTAGTTTCTGGAAGATAGTTGTTTCGGGAATCAATTCTTGTGTGATATGTTTTTGTGTTCGACGTTTCGACTCCCAACCTGGAGAAATTATCGAGAACTAATTAACAGATCTGTGTCAATAATATTCAGACAAATCAACTCTCTTACTCTTCGACCAACGAAACTACAACATGGACCTCGACTGCCTGTTCAGCGTTGGAGGTACTGATACATAAAATTATTCTCTGAAAATTTTAGTCTGACCATCGACAGAGCGCTTTACGGCTCCATTGGCCAAATCTTGCTCGTTCAGGTTCATAACTGAACAAGCAGAATTTCGTCAACTTTGGCCTCGTGTGAAAGGGGATATCGCCTCTTATTGAGTCCTGATAACCACAGAGAATGTTTTCTTTCTTATCTTTTTGTATTCACTTTTGTAAATGGTTGAGCTTTCGTAAAAAAAAAGAATTAGCGGAACGTGGAGGTGAGTTTGAAGATACCACTCAAGTTGAAAGGTTTCAATTATATATCTGTTAACAGGTTTCCATCATGTTTTCCATACCTTCAACCAGAAGTGTTTCAAGTATCTCCTCTTCCGAAGGCAGACTGTAAAAAATTTGTCCAAAAATATGTCACTGACACCCGGTCTATTAGGCAAAATGAGGCTGGGTGTACCTCTAGGTAGAGATGTGGCGTAGTTATACCATTGTTTATAGAGATGTGAATAATCAATGCCTGTGTAGAAAGGATTTGAAGCTTTTTTTTTACACCATCTACAGTATAATGTTGATATTTCCGTCTCCTGTCCCTCGATTCACGCGGTCAGGCGCGTGTACAAGGGGGTGTAAAGGGGGTAATTACCCCCCATGATCAGTCAGTCACATAACATATCACAATATATATTGAAAAATATAGGGAGATATCAAAAAATATAATAAATGTACGAAAAATCAATCACAATTTTATTTCACCTCTACTCCCTGTGACACTGTAAGATTGCAGAATCCAGTAATTAAATTCAAAATTATTATCAAAATTAAAGAATATCTCAGAAGATTATATAATCCGGAATAAATTTATAAACCTATTTAAATTTATTATTTTAATTTTCAATAAGTATATACTTCTCATTCTACTCGTATTGATATGTAGTATGATAAATACATGAACGAATATCATTATAACGGTTCATTTTTACTTACGTTGACAAGGCAAATGTTAGTTATCTCTAAAGTCTGAAGTTTATTTTAATCGAAAATTATTGTTTTCTCTACTTTCCAATTTTAGTTATGAAAGAAGTAAAGATTAAATAAATCTGACGTTTTCATTCCACAGTTTCCTGATAATTTAAGTCATTGTGAAAGGTAAGTTGGTAAAAAAGGCCAATATGCATTTGTTTTAATAAACTGGTGGAAACGCATAATTTTCTCAGTGATTATCCCCCTATAAACTTGAGCTGTACACGCGCCTGCTCGCGGTGTTCTTTTAACATTAGAGGTCTTCCCTTCCGTGTGAATCTGAGTATGAAAAAAATACTGAAGAATATATTACGAAACAAACAATTTTTATTTGATCTTTCAGGGTAGAAATCTCTCATCATTTCTTCTCGCAGTTGGATGGCTCATTGGATTGCTAATGGATTGTCATAGTGGACAACGAATCCAAGATGAAGTGAGTAGATGCGATAATTCGATGGTTTGTAGTGGTGGTACCAGTTGAGACGCTTGCACTGTATGAAACTCAACTCTTAGAAGGTCAAAACTTCTGCGACTCAAAGATTAACAAGGCCTCATACCTCTCAACGTGTGATTTCTTGCATCACTGCTATCCTATTCTTTGTCATGAAAACATTTTACCTCTTATGAAGACCACCACACATTCGCTTTTACATTATGTCATTTTTATTTTATAACAAATTCCCCTTGTGAAATCATTATTAAATTATTAGTATTACTTTTTTTGCAGAGTCTGTCTGTTGGCACTGCTCTCTACAATGCTGACTGGTCTCATTGTGAGAATGAACTGAAGAGAGACATCATATTCGTTCTGAGACGGTGTCGACAGCCGATGATTCTGAAAGCGGCTTCGTTTGGTGTGATGGATCACCCTATGTTTCTTGCTGTACGTTTTCAATAAAAACAATTACTTAACTTCCATTATACATAAATATATTTGATACCAAAAATTTTTTCGTGTATATATATATATATATATATATATATATATATATATATATATATATATATATTTAAACAATTTTTAATCTCTATGACATTCACGGAGAATAGCAGAAACTAACAACAACTTAAAATCTATTTTCATTCGACAAAATGGTTAGGGCTTTCGTGGCCGAGGTTATTAATATAACTACTTTTTTTCGGGCTTGAAGACCGTCGTTCTTTGGAATTCCTTCCAAACGTTTCGCTGGCGCGAGTGGCCAGCTTCTTAAGAGGCTTACTCATTTCCGATGACGATATTTTCATTCATTTGCTACGCCTACTAAAAGAAAAAATATACGAAAATTAACGTTGCAATGTTGGCAATACGCCATCATTTCCGTGCCAAGATATAAGCTGTAAATACTACTTGTATCACCAGTTTGTACTAAATCCAACCACACTGTCACTAAATTGAACTTAATACTGCTTTTATCCGATTTGATAACATGAAATTGACCGCTATGTCACCAAATTGTCATATAGTAGATAGGTTTTGTGTTTCACCTATGAAAATGGATTCAATTTTTTTTTTCCTACCAGGTGTCATGTGGAAAATAGGTATAGGACTCTTCGATCTAGAGAAGAGCTTCGGTATGTATTAATTTCGATTTAACCCCAATCTTCCTTGGGGTGAAGCGAAACAATACTTCAACAATTTTCGTGATTACAAATATATTCAATAATGAATAAAAGGAAGTGAGACAGTGAAATAAAAGCGATGACTTTTGAATCGAATTTAACAATGAAGTTTTTGTGATCGACTGAAGGTGGCTTCATTCAGAAATCTCATTTACTATCAAATTGTAAGAAAAGCTAACCTCATTGGTCGATTCCAAGCAATCGCTCTAAAGATTGATGACATCTGTTACATCCAAATATAAATCACTATTGTGAATTAGTTCAATATATTCTTAACTCTTAGGAGTTGAAACTTCGCCAACTTTTCTTACGAATTTCGACTTACGATACCTGCATGAACGCTCACATGGAAAATCAACGATTTATCTCAAACTTATTTTTTACGAGAATTGACGATTTGCTGATAAAACATCAATGGTAAAATCAAATGAAAACCGAAAAAAATAATGAGAAATTAATTAATCTCAACTGCATAAAGAGAAGATAATTATCATTATCAACTAGATAATGGATTATTTAAGAAAAAATCAATATATTCGTTGTGGTTCTTGATAACTTCTGAAAATAATGTAATAAGCAACTCAATTCTTTATAACTCGAATAAGTTTATTATGCCTCACCGATTTACTCATTGAATGAACTGGATTGTAACATTCGACTATCAATTTGTTCCAATTAGAAACATTTGTTATCGACCAGTCTTTTATATAGCAGAAAGTGAGACCTCCTTCCTCAGAAAATATAAGACTAATCAGTGACGTTAATGTACACTCCACAAGTAGACCGACGCACCGCAGTTTATCTATAGCCGCTTTTCCAAGTAATCCAACTTCTCAATCCTCTCCATTCGAGATTCGTCAATCCACTTATCCACTAGCTACTAGCTACCCGTCTCGACTCCGCACGTTTGAAGAATGAATAGCAGGTGCTTCCTCTACTTGTCTGTCAATCTCCACACTCGCTACACAAATCATGATGTTTTTTTCCTTATAACACACTAAACATATATACTATAATTAATAAGTATACTCTTTTTTGCAGGTCTTGAAAGCGTCGTATTCATATATCACCTTATTAAGTCAATAAAGCAAACATTATTGACTCAGAACAGAATATTACGTACCTCACTGAGTTCACTGTATTTGTAGGTTAAGATATACGGCACAATGCATTGAATAAAAATGATAACACTTCATTTTTTCATTTTATATTT
>JAVJAQ010004207.1:499119-550528 GCA_032362365.1 Zygogramma bicolorata
AGATTGATTTTAAGACGAAAATTTGATATAAAAATTGGGCTGATAATGCTTCGTTTTCAAGATACAGCCTATACAAGGTGTCAATATTTGTACAGGAAATAGTCTTTTCCTGAATATCTTGAATTTGTTTGTTTCATTTGGAATTGTGGGGGGCAAATTTAGTCATAACTAGGTCGGAATCGTCATGTCCAGTGAAATCCCAGAAGGCACCTCAACCAATATTTTTGACCAAAAGATGTGCGAAAGTGATTTTTTTCTATTTCGTGTTTTTTTTCGCATCGAGCAACTGATAGAACGGTTTTTTCAGATTTTTTTGAAGCTCCCTTAGTTTTTCAGAAAAAAAAACACCTAATCCCTGAGACAACGAAATAAAAAATGTAAACTACCAAACCATCATCTGAGGTGTACTTACCTACTTGTTTTTTTTTCCAAATCAATTTCCATTTTTTGTACTCATTCAAAACTAGCATCAAATTCCACTGTCATATTAGTTTGCGTCTTCTTCTTTGAGATTTTCTATGTCAACATCCTGTGAAAAACAATTTCCATTATATTGTCCCAGGGAGACCCAATGAAGTGATTTTAATTTTGTTCATCGAAACACAAAGGTAGACATGAACAAAATGCCGTTGATAATTTAAATTGCTCAAGGGGAACAAAAATACGAAAGTAGAGAAAGTCGGTGGCGCACAAATTTTTTTCAAAAATATTGGTTAGTTGCCTTTCCGGACGCCACTGAGCATTATGATTTCAATCTAGTTAGGGCTGAATTAGTCTTCCATTGTCCCGATTAAAACTGACAAATTTCAACAAAATTACCCGATATATTATTAAGATTTATGTAGGAGAAAACTATTCTACAAATGTAGCCTGTAACTGTACCTACCTGAAAAAGTTAAATGTGATGAAAAATGATTTCCTCAAAATTATACATAAAAAAGATTATACTTACCCTTCCAACGATCTGTACAAGGAAGCTGAATGTTTCGATGTGAGACAGATTTTCTTTTTTTCTATAGCTATTTATCATAAAAAAATACAGAATCAAATTTAATGGATCATCGATATTCAACGAGGCAAAAAACAAATCTAGATGTCATGACGAACATGTCAAAAAAAACTTTGGGACAACGTTGCCATAAATACATTGCACAACGGGTTTCCAATTTCTTGGGTGCTGAAATGAATGTTCTGGTAATGATGTTGATGAAAAACAAACTTAAACGTTATCTTAATAGTATAGATAGGCATATCATTGGAAACATTATTAGACATAATAAAAACTAATTCGAATTACACTAATATGGAAAAGGAAATCTCACATTCCGGAGATCTTTATTATATTTATAATTTCATCTGTTGACAAATCTATCTTCTATATTTCAAATTATACAAACTCAGGTTTGAAATATATTTTATGTAAATTTTATCTATTATTATATTCAAGGATGTGTTGTTCTCACTACTTTACATTAATATACCTCATTTTTTCATAGATTTATATTACTATATTACTATAAGTTTCAAAATACACTACAAAAAATGATAATAAAACTTCGGTTTCAGCGGATCTTCAGTCCTTACATATAACACCCTGTATATACCAACAGATATGCACATTTAGATCAGGGTCAATCATGTTTGAGACAATAGCGGTATACGAGTAGTCGAAAAGTCGAAAAATGTGTTTTTTTTTTCTTTTTTTTTTTTTTTTTTTTTTTTTTTTTTTTTTTTTTTTTTTTTTTTATTTCACAAAACCACACCCCCTTTTTTCTTAGGGATTTTATAAAAATTTTTTCTCCTAAAACCCTCTTTTTTTTTCTTCTCCCCCACCAAAAAAAAAAAAAACAACCCCCCCCCCTCCCCCCCCCCCCCAAATCCCCCTCCCTCCCCCCCCAAATTTTTTTTTTTTCCCTCCCCCCTCCCCCCAAAATATACCAAAAACAACCCGCCCCCCCCCCCTCCCACCCCCCTCTCCTCCCCCCCCCAACGCCACCCACTTTCTTTTTATTTTTGTTGAAAAAAAACCAAAAAAACAAAAAAAAAAACCCCCAAACAAAACAAAAAAAAACCACAAAACCACCAAACCCAAAAAACAAACCCGGGGGGGGGGAGGGGGCGGCGGGAGAAAAACCCAAAACCCAAACCACCCCCCCCCCCCACCAAAAAGAAAAAACAAAAAAAAAAAAAACAACAAAACAAATGAAATCAGGGTGAGGAAAAAAGAAAGGCAAAAGCAGCCCCAAAAAACCCCAAAAAAAAGAAAGAGAAAAAAAAACAAAAAAAAAAAAACCAACAAACAAAGGGGAGAAGGAAAAAAAAAAAAAAAAAGCCCCCCCCCCCCAAAACAACAGGGACGAACCGCCGAGCCGCGGGGAGGAAAGTCCGAAGGGAAAAACCAATGCGAATACACCCCTCTTTCTTTTCTATTTTTTCATTCTTGGGGGTCAAGGAAAGATCCTCTGCTCCTTCATTTCTTTCAAAACACCAAAACCCCCAACCCCCTGACCCCGCCCCCCCTGGATGTTATATTTTTTTTTTGGATATTTTAAATTTTATGGGAAGAGGAAAAAAAAAAAAACCCCCCCACCAACCCCCAAAACATACTATACTCGGAAAACCAAACATTTATTTTTATAAAAAAACTCTTTTTAAAAAATATTTCTTTTCCCAACCCCACCCCCCCCCCCCCCCAAATCAAATCTTTTTTTTTAGCAAAAAAAAATACTAAAAAAATTTTTTTTTTTTTTTTTTTTTTTTTTTTTAATAAAACAACAATATTTTTCCTATAAACCCCCAACCCAATTTTTTTTCAAAAGAACCCCTCCATTCTTTTTGGAATCTTTTAACTTCCCCCCTCCATTCATTTCTTTTTATGTGGAATTCATTATCAATACCATCAAAAAAAAAAACCAACTCTTTTCTTTTTTTTATTAAAAAAAGATTAAGAAAGAAAAAAAAAAACAGAAAGAAAAGACCTTTTTTTTTTCCTTTATTTTTTTTTTTTTTTTTTTTTTTTTTCTTTTTTTTTTTTTTTTTTTTTTTTAAAAAAACTTTTTTTTTTTTTTTTCTTTCTCTCTCCTTTTTTTTTTTTTTTTTTTTTTTTTTCTTTTCTTTTTTTTTTTTTTTTAATTTTTTTTTTTTTTTTTTTCTCTCTCGAGTTTTTCTTTTTTTATTTTTTTTTTTTTTTTTTTTTTTAAAAAATGGTGAAAGAAGAAGAACTCTTTTCAAGAACCCATCCCCCCCCCTCCCCCAACTGATGCTTTTTTTTTTTTTTTTTTTTTTTTTTCTTCTCCCTCCCCCTTCTTTATTACTCCATTACTTCCTTCTTTTTTTTTTATTATGATTTTTTTTTTTTTTTTTTTTTTTTTTTTCTTTTTATTAATTTTTTTATTATTTTTTTTTTAAAAAAATTTTTTGTTTTGCATTCGACTCGTAAGGACAAAAAGAATAAATAAAATAGATATTTCTTCAAATAAGAAAACTTTTTCACTTCCAATTAATAAACGATGAGTTTTGGAACCTTTGGTGTAAAAGTTGAAACTTTTCCTAGAGATCAATTACCCTAACACCAAACTGATATTTTTGCACTCGACGCGCGTTTCGCTAACAAGGTTAGCATCTTCAGGAGAAGAAAATTGATACTTAATCTAGAGCTGGGGTTAGTTATTTATATACCTAAAGTTTTCCGGTCCGATATACCTAACCCCAGCTCTAGATTTAGTATCAATTTTCTTCTCCTGAAGATGCTAACCTTGTTAGCGAAACGCGCGTCGAGTACAAAAATATCAGTTTGGTGTTAGGGTAATTGATCTCTAGGAAAAGTTTCAACTTCCAATTAAGATGGCGTCTTTTATTTCCAAAATTTTTAGGCCAACAGTATTTTTTTTTCTCTGCGGTACCAACTTCAGTTTGTAGACCCCGTTTTGTAAGGTTTTGCACAACCAATTTGTCCTGAGTTTCAACAGATTCTCCACATATAATGCTCTCTATTTTATACCTAGTGAAAGTTTTTGAAATAATTTTCCAAAAAAGCATATGATAATGTAATTAATGATTAGGCTAGCACAATTAAATACAGATAGGTAAAACCTCATGTTGCTTTTGCTCACTGTAGTTGAGCGCGCACAGGTCTTCCGGGCAAAGTGCATGCGGGAGACACGCGTGATTTCGATATCGGCGCGGTTATTACGTGTCCTATCGATCTCAACCTATTACATTTTTTTTTAAACTTCTGTGATTTTTTTGCTTCAATTCACTAGCGGAAAGTATGTGAGAATTCCTGGAGATGAAAAAGTTTTTCGATTGCTCAAGAAATCAATGCCCAAAAAATAAATACGAGTATTTATTATTTTTTCTGAGAAGAAGAAGTGAATTTCCAAAAATGCGGCCGCATTGACACCAGCGCCAAGATTTCTACTTTCGAATAAAAAAAAATTACGAGTTATATCTAAAAAAATACGTTTTTTGGATTTTCCATTTTTTCACACATTTTTTGCTATAGAAAGAGTCAGCCCCAGCTGGCGATGTCGTAAATATCGATTTGTAATAGCCAATAACATTCCCAATAACAATACACCACTCGTTTTGTTCTACCTCAATTTGTTTTTTTTTCGTGATAGAAGCGTCTTTCGAGCGCGTTTTTACTCCACTAAAAGAGGGAAGCAATATCAGTGGGTGATCGACTAGCTGTAACGTTAATCTACGAGGATTTGAAGTTTTCGGCAATTATATCACCTCAAGCATTGAGCAATATAATCATAGCTGGGCACCGTTAAACAACTAATTAACTTCGTTAATCGTTAATCCGCTACAAAAAAAGTTAGCTTCATTAAACGTTAAAGCGTTTTATTTCGGAAGAATTAACGCACGTTAACGTTAATCGTTAATCCGTTAATATGTGTAAAATTGCATTTTTATTTCGTTGTGTTAGTGAACTTATGAAACAAAAACCTGTTGGTGTTTGGATGTTAACAGGTTAGGAACAAAACAAAATACTTGTATAATTCAGATGTGTAATTTAATCGTCGGGCATAAGGTGCATATTACACTTCATGAACATTAACAAGTTGAAATTCTCGTCTGAAAGCGAGGCTCGTTTTGGTGTTGAAATGTCTTTACCCGTTGAAAAAAGACGTTCAACTGCAACGTTTGAGGGTATTGCAGTATTGTATTTAATGAATAGGTTTATGAATATCTGTTCCCCGAGAAACACAGCAAACCTAACCGCTGTTGCTGTTGTCATATGTCAAAAGTATTTTTCATACTTTTGAACATGAATGCCTCTGGGCTGCAATTCTTGAAATGAATCCGTATACGACTTTGTGTTGTGTCGCATTTCAACACAGCTAGTCCATATCGCTCTACGTCACTCTATTCGAATGAAAATAGATCCGCATGACTCAAGAATTGCAGCCCTGTTATGGTAGTTCCTTACACCATAGGTAGTTCTCTGTCTGTTTTGAACTTGAAACTAACATGTGTCCTGAAATTGGGCACTGATTACAAGTTTTTCAGGAAACCGCTGTCAAAAAATCGGTTAGTAGCGGTGAGTAGTGGTTACTATCTCCTTGCAGTTTTCTTTCTCACTCGCACGCCTCGGCAAAATAAATCTAGTTTTGTTTTTGTTTCACTCGCTGCCACGCATTAACCGTCACTTGACAATGCCGTGCGGAAACTATTCGGCATTGGATTAACGATTAACGGACTTCTGCATATTAACGAAAGTTAACGTATCCGTTAACCTTTTTAAAAGTTAACTTAAAAGTTAATCTGTTAATCAAAATGTTAACTTCGTTAATTAATGATTAACGAGAAGTCGAAAGCTAGTCAACTCGAAAGCGATACGAGTAGATAGTGGTCCAAATTGAAAAAATTACGACTCTTTTCATATTGCCCTTCGGGGTCGGATTAACGAGTTAATGCCCAGCTATGTATAATACCAGAAACATGCTAGTAAACTTTTGAAGTTCTTAGTGAAGAATACATGAAAGAAAGTACGTAAGAAATGGTTATTTCAACAGGAAAAATCTGTATATTTTTTAATTTCCAGTCACTACGCAAGAATGGTTGAATATTGAAAAATATCCTGAAGCGGTGGTGTGAAAGGGCAATAAATTTTCCTTCGAAGTGCGCAGGTCGGTCCGAAATATCCAAACTAGCTGAAATATCGCGGATCTCTCCACTCGTGCCTTGTTGCCAAATTTATGGACGCCCTAAAGTACATTAGGTGCAACGGGTATTTTGTAAAAGTATACGCTTTCACGATTGACAGCGCCCCCCAAACAGATTTTTGTTGAACTAAAGATATATTTCGACTTTCATTGGACACATGATGGTGCATCCACTTATTATTTTTTCAAAACCAGATAACATTTTTGAGTGACGTCAGAAATGGATGTATCTGATATCTGCCGATAGGTCTCGGTATGTAGGACCTTCCAAAAAATCGGCATGGATCTCCCACATAGTTGTACGAATTTATAATGGTAAAACTTTACTGCGTCCGAAATACGGACGCACTATTGTAGAGGACGCAGCAATGAATGGTACAAACCCAATGTATGGACGTAAATATATATATATATATATATATATATATATATATATATATATATATATATATATATATATTCGTAATTTTTCGCGATTTGTGGCTGAACTATTAAATGTGAAAGTTGCAGTTAATGATCTATCTTACTGAACTTTATTGACCGTAACTAACCTCACAATAATAGATATAGATATCCACGCCTAAACATGTACCTTACCACTCCCACCCCCCTTCCGGGACATTTCCACTATCGAGCAGATTTTTCCTTGATTATTCACAGCATTTACTACATTTTCCGAATAAGCGATACGCCCCCTACCGACTTTTGCGGGAATACTCCGGTGATAGATGATAGGAGCCATTAGCCATACGGTTCACATATTTATGTTTATATGGAGTTATGGTGTTTACTCTTCAGTAATTTCGGATTTTTGATGAATTTCGTGTGTTTTTGAACTTTAATAGCGTTTTTGGATATTTTTAAGAACTTGAGAAGTATTTCAGTGAAGTGATTAGAAGGTTTACTGCTTTGTAACTATTGTGAGCGTTCATTTTATTCTTGTTGTTCTCCAGTTTTGAATACATACCAACAAATCTGTGATACAATTCAACACTATGGAAAAAAATAATATGTATTGTTCAGTACCAGGGTGCAATAATTGGGGCAAGAAGGAAAATGTGACTTATCATAAGTTTCCTTCAGAAATAACAAATTTGATGAAAAAGAGCATGTAGACCAACGAAAAGCATGGATATTGAGGCTGAAAATTGGAAAAGCTGTTTCCAAATATATGCGTGTGTGTTCTGAACACTTTCAGCCATCTGACTTTTTCAGTAAGTTTACACCTAAAGGTAGATTCATGCAGCTTCGATCATCAAGTAACGATTATCGCAAATTTAGATGTTGATTGGTGCGAAATATTTCCTGAGCTAATCAACATTCATACTTCCAATATAATTGTTACTTGATAATTGAAGCTGCATGAATTCCCCTCTAATCCTAAATAGATCCATATCTCCATTCATTGGTAACTGTAGCATTTGATTCTCAAATTCAATTCATCGCTGATTTATTTCAGAAAGTAAAAAGGATCACTTGTCCACTACACAGCATGGATCAGTCCCAGTCCCATCCAGTATAGAACTCTTGTCTATGGTCCCATCTACGTAGTAGCAGAACATGAACATGGCCATACCACAGAACACCCTATCTACACAGAAGCGCAACTGAAGCGTTCCGACCGAATCGAAAGCTTGGCTTGTATATTGTCAACCTCACATTTGTGTTGTTAGGGTGTTATAAAATTTTCGAACAATTATCAATGTCCTTGGGTTATTACTACTGATAAATTTTATTAATATCGGATGAAAGCATGATCAGAGTAGTTTTAAACGTTCGTTCCTGCCAAATTCAGTTGATTACTCTAAAACTATTTGAACATCAAATAGCTGCCTACACCACTTTTCTATTTACTTTTTTTTAAAGGTGCAAAAAACAGTAAGCCTTTTCACTGAAATTATTTTGGTAATCATCCAAATTCTCCGTTTATATTTGTTGAGAATAAGGGAATGTAGATTGCTGATCAACGAAGCATTTACACGAATTTGATAGGGGAAATGTAAGTTCTGAATTATCAAGACCTTCCTAGGGTCGTATCATCAAATGGAATTAAAACTGCCCCAATTTCAGTTCAGAAGCAGAAATGCTCAGTCTAGAAAGTTTACAAAGGTGTATCACTTGAACTGTATATCAACCGACAGTTTGAATTTACCGCCAAGTAATGACATTATACAAGCCAAACCTTAAATCAAGGTTACGAAAAATTGACCCAAAAGATCAAAGGGACCGCCTTCAAGTTGCGCTTCTGTGTAGATAGGGTGTTCTGTGGCCATACTGCCCAGGATTCTGAAATCCCAAGTAATTCTTTTGATTTCGAAGTCGTGCGTGATTCTCTCGTATACACATGAGATCGTTTGAAAATATTCGCAATTCTCGATAGAAAATAAGCGATACGCCCCCTATCAACTTTTGCGAGAATACTCAATGGTTAGATCGCCATACTCGTTTGCGTGTGTTTATATTTCTGTCACTATTTAGTTGACCGTATGTGAGAGTGAAGGAGACAGACCGTTACGTCATGAATACATGAGCGCCAGAAAAAGGCCTCAGAAAATGACTCTTCACTTCAGGCGTTTTCTAGCGCTCATGTATTCATGACGTATTCGTCTGTCTCCTTCACTCTCACTTACGGCCAGCCAAGTAGTGAGAGAGAAATGGAGAGACGAATTCGTTTTGAATTCAAGAGCACCCAAACGCCTTTTGCATATTGACTATTATTGACATTATACACTATTGACATTTGACATTGATGGTTTCCCGCAACTTTGCATTTTACACTACAACCTACAACCGAAAAAAATATCCAGCTATAAGCTGTTCGGTTTTTTGACATAGTGATTAGTGTTTGTTTTATTTTTTGGTGTGGATTCAGTTCTTGAAATTAATAGTGAGAAATCAGGTACATAAAAATGTCAGAAGCAAGTATGAGCGATACAAATCCTGATATGGGGGAAGAAACTGACCCGGTAACTTTAACATTAAACGATGTGTTGGAGTTCGAAAATGAATTGATTGAAAATACTGCTGCTGTTTTGGGTGCCTCAAGTGATAAAACTTGTTCATATGTCGAGGTAAAACCTTCACAATTATTCTCTAAGTTTCGATTCAACTCATTTATTTACAGGGCTACATAAAGAGACAAGCTTTATATTCATGTCTTACATGTCTACCTGAGGCCAAAACTGACCCAGAAAAGGGGGCAGGGGTTTGTCTAGCTTGTAGTTACCATTGTCATGATGGCCATGAGTTGGTTGAGTTGTACACCAAGAGAAATTTCCGGTGTGATTGTGGAAACTCCAAATTTCCAAATATGGACTGTAATCTCCACCAAGAGAAAACCGATACCAATGATTTGAACAATTACAATCAGAATTTCTCTGGGCTGTATTGTGTCTGTCATCGACCATTTCCAGATCCTGAAGATCCTGTTCCAGATGAGATGATTCAGTGCATTATATGTGAGGATTGGTATCACACCAGGCATTTGGGCACTGAAGTTCCATCTAATAATTTCGCCGGTGAGTTTTCTTGATATAAGTTTTTTGTCTGATCTGGTTCTTGGAATTCAGATAAAAGTATAAAGTAATATATCGAGAGTATTTTTCTTTGGGGCTTCATGTAAAATAAATTAGTGTCTTTGAAGGTATTGTTCCTTGAATTGGCACTCATTCAAAAAGAATGTAATTCATAATGTAAATGTAAAACAGTACCTAATATTTACAGGCTCTTAATCATCTTCAGATCATATTTAACTCGTCATTGTGGGTAGGCAGGTATCAGTTATGATAACCATTGTTCATAAACAATAAATAAAATCCTAAAACAAGTTTTCTTTTTCAGAAATGATATGTGAAGCTTGTGTCACCAAACATGAGTTTTTACTGCACTATGATGCTTATTGCTTGAATAAAGCCATCAGAACCAATGAGGAAGAAAAGGTTGAAGTAACAGAACCAGCCAAAGATAACAGCAATGAAATTGAATCCACAGAAAATTCAGCTGGCTGTAAAAAACCCTCTCATAAATCACCAAAAGTATCTGCAAAATTCTGGGCTGATGTGAGTTGATTACTGGGTTCATTTATTTTGGAATTCTTCTACCGTGATCACAATTAATGTTTTTTTGTTTTTGTCTCATTGAAATTGATATGAATCGAGAGTGGTTCTAATAATTTTACCTCTCTTTCATTTTTCAAGCTGAGAAGTGGATGAGTTTCTTAAAACAAATATATTTAATATTTTGAAAACTTGTATTTTTGCTAGTTCCAGCATCATTTCAAGTTGAGAGATGGGGCACATAAAAAATTGTTCTCTTAGTGTACTGAGTGCAAACTAATGGATCACATTACGGGTGTGGGACACTGTGAATATTAAGCCAAGTGATGGACGCTGGGGTTTTTTTCAATATATATATATATCAAAAAACATTATAACTTCCAGTACTTTGTTAACTTCTCAGTATCTTATACAATTATTGCCAAGAAATCTGCACCATATGGAATGCTTTTATTGTTGGAGTTTTCCCACTTCTGAATATTCTGATACTTTTCCAATTTTTTTTTCTTTCTAATATTGAATATGCTCTTTTCTATTTCTCTTGTATGATTTTAATATATCAATTGAATATATTGCATAATGATTCTCTTGGAGCTAAGTTGATTTGACATAAGAAAACCTTCAAATGAGTATCATTTCCTACAAAGAATAAAATGGAATAGCAAGAGTAGTTACTGTTATTGACAGTATCTGCTGAAAAAAAAATCCCCTCATTTGTTCACCTGAAAATGTGAGTACAAACATTGTACATTGAAGAAAACATGAAATTCGATATTTGACATTCCAGATACTTGTCAAATCTGCCATCCATAAACTTTCAATTGTTTTTCAAATACCTCAATGGTAAAACTGGTGCGCCCTCAGTGTTTTTATATCCTTTATCAAGCATTTGAATAATGGAAGATGAAGATACACGAATATTTGAAAACTTAACCTTTGATTATTAATAAGGAGTAACGTTACACTTAAACAAAATAAAGACTTTCACAATTATAACCTAATGACAAATGAACTGAGAAACAAGTATTCTAGAACAAAAAAATCACAAGACTCTCCTATTTATCGAAGTGTACAAACATATAAAGAAAACAAGAAACTGAATTTGTTGGAAAAGAAACTGCAGTGTACCATAATCTCAAAAACTTTCTGAGAAGCAGAGACTGGAAATATGAGGATGACTTATAACTTATTATTTGAATTATTTATTTTCTGTTATCTTAGTATAACTACTTTCTTCCTAACGTTTCGCTAGCGCGAGTGGCCAACTTCTTCAGAGGCTTACTCATTTCTGATGACTAGAAAGCCTTGACCATTCTGTTCTTTCTGTTATCTGTTGAATATTTATCTATAAGTCCTCGGTGCCAGTTACTGTAACTGATTTGAGGTCTGAAATAAATATCTTTTAAAAAAAAATTTGCCCCCCAAAAATCACTTGATCTGGAATGTCTGATTGCATTTTGGTTTAGAATCTGTGTACCAATTTAAATCCATTTGTCAAGTAGTCAACAATGAAATTGTTTTACTATTCTCCATATGGTGCAGACCCTTTAGTGGGCACTATGTGACTATAATTTTGACATGTTTCTCATCAATGAAATTTTCAATTCTCTCACAGGTTAACTGGCGTAAGGCACTTTGTACTTGTGACGACTGCCTCAAAATGTACGAGAATGAAGATGTTGCTTTTCTACTGGATTCTGAAGACCCTGTCCATTTGTTCGAAGAGAAGGGTAAAGCAAAAGCGCGAGAGGAAGTAGAAACCCACGACAGAGAAATCTTGAATTCCATTAACAGAACCCAACTGATCGACTGTATTGCCGGCTATAATGATCTGAAGGACCGACTTGGTGAATATTTGAAAAAATTCGCAGAAAATAAGAAGATTGTTAGAGAAGAAGATATTCGTGAGTTTTTTGACGGGATGAACGCCCGTAAGAAGCAGAGAGTTGATGTACCTCATTTTTGCCGTTGATTACCTGTCATTTGAGGAATTTTCCCCTATTATTCCATCTTACATCACCCCAGCAATATATCTGTATTATGTGCTTGCTAGAACTAGTTATGTTTTTCCACCCTCAAATAAGTAGTCATATGTGAAAAATGGATATTGAGTAAAGATATTTTTGTAACTCTGTTTTTTGACTTTTGAATCCTGGAATTAGACCAAATTTATATAAGAACAAAATTAAGAAATTTTGAAAAAAAGAAGAAACTAATGAATGATCAGTGGCATTTACTTTTTCTCTAGAAATATTTTTACATAAATACTGTCCCAGAAAACTTCTACTCATACCTATGCTTGAGCTAGTACTGAAACAGCCACTTATAGTGAAACAGTCTATGGAGGCCTGTCTTATTTGAAGTTCTGTGAATTGTTCTCTCAAGTTCTAATTTATAGAAAATTTAGTCTGAAAATAACTGAAATTCAGTGGTTTCATTCGGGAAGCCCCTCGAGCGGAGTCCGATTACCAGTGCCACCATTGTCACTACTAGGACCCAAAGTCGGGCTCTTTCGACAAAATATGAAAATAAACTCATGCAGTTTTTAGACAACATGCTTTCATGGAAAATTATCGGTAATTTTGAAGCACTTGTGTAATTACTCCCGACAAATCATTGTTTTGGAATGCTGGGTGCATTTGATACAAATCTATGTTATGGACTAAAATAAAAACTTGCAGATTTTAATCAGCTTGACATTTCCTTTCAACCAGAGCATTTTCCTTTCTTTTTCACGTTCTTATATTTTACGGGTTTGAATAATAATAATAATAACGATTTTTATTTCCCAAAAAACATATACATGCTTATTGTAGGGAAAATTAAACTGATGCCATACAATAATAGTAGGATAGAATACAAAAAAATGAGTAATAGAATCGGATCTTTAAATGGCAATAAAAAGAAGAAAAAAAAAAATATCAAATGTTTTTAAAATTATTTTTTAAACGAAATTTTCCATATTTCTTCAATGAATTCGGCAGACCATTGTATAGTTTTACTCCGTTGTGGTAAACAGATTGCTGTCCTATATTTGTTTTAATTTTCATCAATGCCAAATTTTCTGAAAACCTTGTTGAGTGATTGTGTTGATCACTATTCATTTTGAACATCAAATTTGATTGCTTGAATTTATTTTTGACCAGGTGAATAAATGTGCAAATTTTAAACGTGTATAATGAAGGAATGTCTAAAAGTTTTCTTTTTTTTTGTATAAATTAGCTGTAGGTTCTTTTCGATCAAGTTTGTATATACACTTTATAATTTTATTCTGTAATGTTTTCAATGGTTTCATTACTGTTTCTGGAGCTGCCCCCTAAATCGAAATCAAGTATTGAATTTTGGAATATATTAAAGAATAATAAATTGATTTCAGACATAAAAAAGGTAACATATTTCGAATTTTAAAAATTATACCCATAATTGGAGAAATTTGTTTTCTTAACTCAATATGTTTGTTCCAAACTAAATGTTCATCAATGAAAAATCCTAAAAATTTCACTACAGGAGAATACACAATAACGGAATAAAAAAATACCTTCTGATTAAAATGTGACGATAATAAAGATTCGAGAAAAAATATTTTAGACAAATTTAAATCTCATGATGCATATTTCCTACTCGATGGCAATTCTCTGGTATCATAATATGGAGGCTATTGACATGTGTTGTGTCACTCTCAATCCCAAGATTGAAAATAAGGAAGAAACTAGTTTAAGAGTAGATTTATTGATAATGTATTCAACATCAATTATTACATACAGACATAATTCTCTACAATATATTTCAACAGTATAGCAGGATGTAGTTTTAAGCAGAAATTAAAACTAAACCGAAAATACCCCAGAACTGTGCTCTACTCCATTCATAAACCTATATTGCAAAATAATCACATTAATAAAATCACGAAGAACTATTTAGAAATTTGGTCATATTTAAACTCTCTATATTCAACACTGAGACCTTCCAGCAACTGGATATTTTAAACAAGAGATGCCACGGACACTTGAATACTCCTCGAAAACTCTCCAGGAAATCCAACAAACAACCAAATAATACAAAGAATTCTCAGTACTCTCAAATAGTTTCATTTTCTTTCGAATTACATAATCATGATAGCCTAATGGATAATACAAAATCAATTTACACGTTGATCGCCTCTCGAACACAAGCAAAAACCAAAATTAACCTTTTAAACACTAGGAGCAGCGAGTGCATAATTTTATACACAAATAAACCGACGAGCCCGTGCCCGGACGAATCAACGCGTGCAAGGTACATTTTCTTACAAGATACTTCAATTCAAGTGGAAACCTTTCTCTTTCGTCGCCGCCAACAGTCTCTGCCTCAATATTTCCTCCGTGGAATAATCCGGCAATTTGAGATAGTGGACGCAAGTATTCACTGAAGGATAGGATCCTTCTCCGGCGTCGACCTTACGTACTATCGTTAGTCGCGGATAAAGGTTAGCCAAGCCGCCCGGCGGCAGAGAACTGCATCCCGTCGTGAACTGCAAAAAAGCTTTTCGTTCCTCGGGCGTCATATTCACCAACACGTTGACGAATCTCAGGAAGCCGGGACTGGAAAAGGAAATCATCAAATATTGTATAATCAATTCATCTAACAAAGGATAAAAAACTGTGTACTCTATTTCATTGTTATTATTTACCAACGGACCTTCTCTAGTATAATTTTAATATTGAATTACTAGAACCAAAGAAACAATTCTTTGAATGACAAAATACTATGTTAATATAAGATCTTTGACAAATTATCCAATTTGTCCAACAAAAGAGTACATCTAGTCCAATAACCGGGGGTTTCAACCTGAGTCCAAATCCAATAGAAATGATTTTTGGTACACGGGCAATCTTTGGGGAGTACTTAAAAAAAATTGTTGAATATTCTCGGTATTGCTTGGAAGGGGTTGAAAATTAGAGAGCGTCGAAAATTATCACGAAAAAGGTATTCACATGTTTTGATAATGAGCTCTCAATTGAAATTTTCGCTCAGACAACTCGGGGTAACATAAGATCCACCCCGACGCTCGACTGAAATCTCTGTATCTCTCTGGTCGAAAATTCATAAACTAAACGGTTTTTTAAAGAGAATTTCTTCAACAAGTATCATATATATTTGGCCGGTGTCGGCATAAGTGGTTGTATTTAATATTTTTATTTTATTTCAACTGACAGGTTCCAAACAGAATGGGGTTCTGAGGAAGTTAAAATACTAACAATGATAATTATATAACCTGATAATACATCAACAGTTGTTGCTTGTACTTTGATGAACATCATTATTCTAGTAGGTTGTTTTTCAATTTTTTCGAAAAAAATTTGTATGGATCTGGAAGATTTCATTTCTTGTGGTAATTCATTGAATACTTCTATTGAACTTGAAATAGGATTGTTTCAACCCTTATTGGTGTGAATATTGATTGCAAGAAGACCAAATTGTGATTAGGTACCTTATACATTTAAGAATATATGAATTATATAATAGAATTTGTACATATTTATTCAAGTAAAGCATTCTTTTGATTGCTCCTAGAAACGGAACAACCGTTTTTTTAATTTTATTTATATGTCTTTCAAAATTCAATTCATTATTGATGATCAGACCTAAATATTTATGATTTTGAACTTCAATTAGCTTATTATTTATTTTTTTGTCAAGTTTCACATCATTCATATACCCGTTGTATTTTAGTTCGCTATTTTTTCAAGACTGATGTATTTGCAGCCGACTTGAAAATAATTATTTTAAAAACATCTTTTTATTGCTGATTTATCGGAATACCTCTGATAACAAAGTTTTCATTCATCATTTTCGATATTTTCCGGATATTCCTCATAATGCACAAAAAAAATTTGGAAAGTCTCGCTTCTTTATTTTATAGGCTATAGCTTTATGAATGTGAAAATATATTGTTGAGAATCTGAAAAGACTTTAATTTTTTGGTTGAAAATCTCAGGCCGGTTTTATTCTTCACTTCTTCACAACACGCTGTGCTGATCAGGCATCATCTGATCGAGTAGACAGTGGCGCGTACATTTGGGCCGACTCGGTTCCAGAGATGAGAATTGTTGGAGGAATTTTCATTAAAATACCGATTATTTTATGAATTTTCTACCAAAAACGAAGGAGATATAAAGATTTTAGTCGAGCGTCCGGGTAAATTTTAAATTTCATTTATATCTGAAAATATCAATTAGAGCTCAATTATCTCTTATGGGAAGCAATTTTCGAAAAAACATGTGAATATATTTTTTATGAGAAATTTCATGCTCTCTAAGTTTGTTCCTTTACATTATATCGAAATTTTCCTCCACTTCCAAGTTATTGATGCAATACATTTCCCGGGTTTTCCAGGAAATTTTCCCGACTTTCCAAAGATGCTCGCCTGCAAATTTTTTTTTGAATAACCTTCAAAAACATTTTTATTAGATATAGGGTCAGGTTTTAATAGCATTTTGACTACAGCGCCTGCATTAATCAGTCTTTGATTCTTTTATGCGGTGGAAATCACATCAAGGTTACTCGATTCTTTATATGCCAGTCGTCTTAGAAAATATTTGCAGCAATATGTCAGGTTAGAATAAAAGATTTTGACGCTGTTTGGTTGAAAGCGGGTAAAGTTCCATTCATCTATAGAAACGTAATAATTATCATCACCTTGTACGGTCTTTGTTAATGTTCGGGATTAATTACACAAGTGCTTCAAAATTACCGATAATTTTCCATGAAAGCATGTTGTCTAAAAACTGCACGAGTTTATTTTCATATTTTGGCGAAAGTGCCCGACTCCGAAGGAGGAGGGCTCTTTTACCAAAATATGAAAATAACCGAATGCAGTTTTTTTACTGACAACATATTTCAATGGAAAATTATGAGGTTATATTTCAATGGAAAATTATGAGGTTTTATTTCCGGAGTTAAAACAGCGACGTTTAAAATTCAGTATTTATGCCTGTCAAGATGACAAATGTACATTTTAACAATCGTTACTATAGATACACGGACCGAGCGGGTATTTTTCGATACCTACCCGGGTATTTACCAGCCCGAAAATGTCCCGCCGGGAATTTATCGCTGTAATTGATCGAAAATGTCCCGCTTCATATGGGATTTTTAACATACGATGGAAATATTCGACCAAACATTTTTATAAAGATCAGTGATAATAGAAAGTTTTTACTTTCACACCAGAGGTACCAATCTTACCTAATATTCTATGAAAACACAAAATTCAATAAATAAAAACAAAAAACGAACCGAAACCCAAAACACCAACCAACCTGTCTTTCGTATATCCGAGCTTCGGCTCCGTATAATTAATGAGATCTTCCATGGTCCATTCGGGATTCTGGTCGCCGCACAGCATCACGCACATCTCGTCCGGGCTGAACGCCGACAGCTTCTCCATCGGAAAGACGACAGAGAAACCCTTGTAAAACGCCTCCAGCTGGCGCGCGATACCTCTATCCAAACAAAACGACGTCGTCAACTCAGCGTACTCTTCGACGTTTTCAATGTTCACTTCGATGTCGGCGCCGTTGTTGACGAGTTCCACCGACGAGAAACCGAACACGCTCGAACTGGGAGCGTAGGTGAACGTGAGCGCCAAATCTTCTAGGAGCACGCCGCCCGACGGGTAGTTCAAACAGAGATTCTGGATCTGGTGTGCCCTGGCCTCCGGCGACAGACTATGGTCTTGCAGGATCTTTTGTTTCTGGAATGAAATCTTCATTGAAAGAGGTAGAACTATTTTCAACAGTTCGTTGTTCAAATGAAGAGAAAACTCGAAATTCTTAGGATAATATATCGAGGAAAACACATATACAAATTATCGTCATATTGGCTTCAATGAAATACCTTTTTTCTCAATCAGACCGCAAAATGACGTACATATATCAGTTCAGTAATGTGTCAAAGTGTTTGGATGAATATCACATCCAAATAATTTGAATGTGCCGTAGACATAAAGGATACTTCAGTAAAGGAAGTAAAAACTGGCTGGACTAATTCGAGACCAATTGCAGATACTTGAAGTAACTTGAATTTTGTTAAGAAAGGTGCCCAGTATCCGAGTAAACAACTTCCGTTACTGGGAAAAAGCGCGGGGGATGGAACTCATTGGGGGGGGGGTAAAAAAATAATGAAACCAATCGATAAATTATCATTTTTTAACATAAAAAAATGGATTGCAATTTTTCATAAAAATGCACCCCTTTCGAGTAATAGCGCAAGGAAAAGTGTGATTTTTGCAAAAAAATAAAATAAAAGTTCTTAAAAGTGTTTTTAAATTTACTGAAAATCTGTTAGTATTACAAAAAAAAATATACATCACTTATATGAAGTATTTTGGTTGACAAATAAAGTGGTTTTTGTTTTATTTTTGTACGGTTAATATTAAAGGAGATATGACATGGCAAAAACGGTTGCTTAACGAAAAATGAAGAAACCGGATCGTTTTGGCGTAAATATCTCGAAAAATATAACTGTTACAAAAAAAAATGATTTCTATCATTTTGCAAAATGACAAAATCGGGAAAACTTTGAGACCAACCAGAACCGCTTAAAATAAGAAGAAAAAAGTTATGGGCAAAATATTTTTTTTTTCAAAAATTTCCAATGTAAATTTTTTTGCGCCATATAGGCTAAGGTGCTAAGGAAGATAATACATGTATACAAATAAGTTCAAATATTTCAAAATGAACGAAAAGTAACAATTTCAACAACTGTACATATTTATTGATTGATGAACATCATTGTGATATCAATTCTAGTTTGTTTTTTCAAGGAAATATTCTTAGATTTTCTATTTTTAATATTGTCTGAAAGATTATATTAAGTTTCCATACAATTAGATACAGGATCATTTATGCCTTTATTTCAATGAATATTCAAGTGGAAATTATTGGCATTTTTGATATTACAGTCATGTAATTTTGATTTTTTTTAATGACTATTACCTTTTTGCAAATTATTTGTTAGTTTGTATGCAAATTTTGCTCTTTCAAATTCTATTAATTTATCTAATGTGAAAGTTTTAATATCCTTTTATAATTGTAAAGAAGGTGTCCCCAACGGTTTTATAAAAATAACTCTTATTGCTCTATTCATCAAACGATAAATGATCTCTTGTTGTTTTTTTCTACAAGATGATCATACTGTTATTAAATATCTAATATGTGGCCTAAATATTTGTGGCTTCAACTTGATTTAAAATCCTATTCTTTATTTTTGTTTTTATTTGGTCCATATTTTTTGTTTGAAAATCATGTATACAGTTTTTTTCTTTTCTGCATTAATTGGTAAGTTCATCATCCAGATACGCCTCTATCGGAAAATAAGTCAACTACTTCATCACGTAAAACAAAAACAAACTTCTGAATGTGAAATTATGGAACACTTCTCTAACACTGATTAGTCTACACATTTGTTTCACACAGAACTTTGCCAAAATTCGAAAAACACAAGGTACAATACAAAATACAACGTAAACAATAGTAAACATATGTTTTTGACAGATTACGATCAGCTGATTACGGTTTGTTGCCGACATTTTTGAACAGACATCAGCGCCCTCATCGGTAGAAATCCTTCCCAATAGTCAGATTCATTTCATCCATCCATTAAATTCAATATTTGAACGTTTATGGCCAGTTATTAACAAATGAATAAATATACATGTTTACATCTCACTAAGGGTTTTAATATCTTCAATAAATATATTCCACAACTTTATTTTGCAGTCTTTCTAATGGTTTTTGAAATTTCTTGTGAAGCAGAACCCCAGATGGGTATAATAAAATGAAGATGGGAGTAGACGAGAGAGAAGTTAATATTTTTCAAACAGATGAATGGAATATAAATCCTAATTTTGTGAAAAATGTGGAATTATTTTTGTTTTTATTTTGTCTATATGAGCCTTCCAACTCAAAGATTCATCTATATATATATATATATAGACCAAGTAATCGAGTTGTTTGTTTATATGGTATACTTTGGCCGTTCAAATTGAAAGGGGATAACAGGATTGTTGATTTTATATACATGTATATTTAAATATACATGCAAGATGATTTATCAAAATTTAAAGTCAATTTATGATATTGAAGCTATATTGATATTATGGTTAGATTATTTCAGATACAGGCATGTATGTCACCAATGGTATGAAATTGTATAAGGGCGAGTACTTTACGACCTGATTAACAGTCCGTTAAAATAATCGGTGCTGAGAATAGCACCACATACTTTCAATTACTTGAAGGCACAGCCTAAGCACCGATCATTTTAACAGATTGTGAAATATCTTTTAATCTCTATTTTGAATTTCGCAACAAGATTGATATTTTTTGTATTCAGATAAACTGTCAAAATCCTTCATTCCAGTAAAGTACAAGACTCTTTTCCAAAATTACTTTTTATTGGTATGGTTTCCCAATTACTCAACTGTCTGGTTAGATGATTATGGCTATCAGAAATTATGATTTAGGAAAGATTTGAATATGTTTACTCTTAGTTGAATGGATAAAAAGACAAATTCTTGACTCGAACAAAGAATCTATGTTCAATAATAATAATAACTTTAATGATCCCAAGAAACATACATGTTTATACAGGGAGTTAAAAAAAAGGCAAAAAAAATACATATATATGAACAAATTAGGAAACAAATAGGTTCCTAGGTTTGTAGTTAATTTGTTGGCTCTAGAAATGGTAATTTATAAATACATTTAAGGGTTTTATTTTGTGAAGATTTTAATGATGTTACTACAGATTTTGATGCAGTTCCCCAAACAGATATCAAATAATGTAATTTTGAATAGATGTATAAGACTTAAATCATTTATTATAAGTTTCATCATATCGAATCTCACCTGTTTGATCAAATCGCGGATTTGCTTCAAGAAATTCGCCCGGATCGGATCGATTTCGTACAAGTCTTCTTCTCCCAAGATGCCGCAGTACCACGGCCTCTTCTCCTCGACCACCATCTTCGGCGGATCGAGTTCTAATTCCTTTTCGCTCTCCTCCGATATGAAACTCGACGTCATTACGTCCTCTTCGACGGTCTTTTTGTTGCCGGCGAAACCGATCCTCTCGTTGACGGTGTTCTGGATCTCGCCGTGGCACATCAGCTTCAAGAAACACTTGCTGAGAGGCAAGTCGACGAGTCGGTTGTCCTGCAGGATCTTGGCGAGCAGCACGCCGAGGAAATGGAAGTACCTGCAAAGAGTTAGTTCAGTCCTTCAATAGTTTTATATCGATTATGTTTTCACTTGTCAAAATATGACACGTTTTTTGTATCTCACTTGATAGTAGCGAGTTATTCTAATCAATCATTCGGTTTTATACTGATAAAACTGCCTGGTCCTTGATAAAACTTTGTTTACCCATGAACTGTCAAACCATAAGGTTTGCCGCGTCGATTTTATTGAACTGGCATATACAAGGTTGAAATATAAATTATCATGAATGAAAAGTTACCTAATTATTAACAGTCATTCACTTTTCACTTTGTCAGTATAATAATAATATAACCGACACATTTTGATAAACACTCTAATTTCACACACGTAAATAGCCTCATGAACATAACCAAGTTCATGGCAGACTTGCGTTGTGGTCAAAATTGTAGCCGCTTGTAGACAGATTCAAATACTTGAGGTTTCCTGAACTAAAATGAAGATGGCGTACGATTAATTTTTGTTAAATTCAATTTGTTTTTTGTGGTTTCAGGCAAAACCGTTATATGGAGATCTTCATACAACAACATAACAAATAATTTTATGTTCCTTCTGGCGCGATTTTGAATTCATAAGAAATTTTCAATCATCAACTTTGTACAAGCTTTTGGCCCACCAGTGAGGTTGACATAGATGCGGTTAAAGGTTCAAACCAGAATTCAGGTATACTTTCTTAATCTTGTTTCTCAGTTTCAAATAATTGACGAAACGTTTCAAAATAATTTGTTTAGATAATTGTTATTTATACATGCACTGAATGTTTTATCAGCCTTTGTGAATGGGTCGATATTACAATTGTTATCAATATCACTTACCTGACAGCCTTATCGCAAATCTCCGAGTTCTGAGGCAGGGGTGCTGGGAACAGACCCGAAGCTCTTCGCACGTAGTATCCCGGCGGTTTGACGCCTTCGCCGAGGTCTACCGGTTCGTTGAGTGTAATGGCGTCGTCGTCGCATATCCACATGGCGAGATCGCGTCGTTGCAGTTCAGCCGCCACGAGAGCGTAGAACTCGAGTGTGGGACCTAGTCCTGTGAAAAATAATGCAACACATTAAATAAGTCAACGTGAAGGAGTTAATTACAGCTTTGATGTACAATGTGTGTCTGTTGTTAGAGATCTCCAGCGCTCGTGCCAGAAACATGAGTAATCGGTCATTCAGTAGATGACGTTCAGTTCAGTGTTTCTTCTCGATTACATTGCTAGATGACGCCACCTACCAGACGTTACTATCTTCAGATGATTCGATGTCAATATTTAATAGTTCTATGAAAAATGGGTTTCTGGTGAACAAAGTCCCTCTTAGTATTGCGTAGTTTAGTAGTAACAGTTACGTCCAGTGCATGGTGGATTGAATCATTTTGTGCGATTTGTCCGCTCTTTTTATTGTAAGTGGCAGCAGCATGGTCGCCGTTACAAAAAATGTTGGGGGTGCAATTTGAAAATAAAAATGAAAGTAATGCACTAAATTGAAATAAAATCAACAATCACATTTCTACCGGCGGGACTGAAAAATCTTAAATCCAGGGGGGCGGCTTGCCCTCAAGAAACGGCGCCCATGGGCAGCAGATACTAATATCCTACTATCCACTTATATGCAAGGCCAAAAGTCAATAAATATACATGATATTCACGTGATGATTAAAAAATTAAATGGAAATCTGTTGAACTTTTATTGAGGTATAAGATTCAGAGGTGACATACGTTGCTCGCCAGCTTTACACTCTATTCCACCTTTCTCAATTTATTTCCGAAAATATTTCCATTTCATATACGAAATCGTGATGTTTTAGCTAGGAAATCAATTCCGAGATGGATAGGAACCCACATCACCAATTAAAGCAAACCGATTTCGACTAGATAATAGGGAATATTCAACATATAAGAAAAGTAGCGAATCATGGAGGGGCATTCAAAATTACAAAGAGCGTCACCATTGGTTGAAACGACCTCACAACATTGGATTTATCAGCATTGATATTCATACTGTGTTAGTGGTGCTTTTGAGGAACACCTGTATTCCTGTGGTGATTTATAATGAATCTAGGACAATGACTGACTTTGATTTTGTCAAAGCACAATCGGACAATTCACCGAAAATAGATACATTTATAATGACAGCATATTTTGCAAAAATCTCGTTTTTACATAATATATAAATTTGATGTTGATTCTGAATAAGATAATTTGTAAATACACTTGATTGTTTTGTTTCGTAAAGTTTTGAGAGGTTTCATCATAGATTTACTTGCTGTACCCCAGATAGAAATCAGATAATGTCGTTGAGAATACATAAGACTAAAATAAATATTCTTCAAAATTTTCAGAGAAAGGAAGTGTCTTATTTTGAAAAGAATTCCAATAAGAGGAGATACTTTTTTTCGAATTTTTTCAATTGCTAACCATATATGCCCTCAGCAGAGACGTATATTTTGAACCGCTATCCCGATATAGTTGTAAACTAGGTCAGGTTAGTTTAAAACCGAATTTGCCACTACTAAATAGCTAATGCAAAACCTACTGATTCACATTGAGCTGTATAAAAACACACGGAACACGTCATTTGGCATCCAAAGCGCGCGCTGAATGGTAGTGTTTGAACGGCTCCAATGTATTTAATGGTTTAATTTTGACTTGAAAAAATAATTTGAATATTATCAAGCCTATGTATATATTTTCTACGACATGAAGATGTGAATTATTAATATACGACCACAAAAAATCATGCATATTCCATTTGACGAAGTTAAGGAGATAAGACTTTAAATATGATTCATTCCAATAAAGGAAAAAATAACCCCATTTCATCAGCATCAATAACTTTCAATGAACTACCAGAAAAAATAAAATCATCCAAATCCATTCATATTTTTTCAAAAGAACTTAAAAAATATTTGCTTGCATAATGATGTTCACCAAATTATCAAATAAATATTATACTCCAATTTATTATTTATAGTACATAATTTTATGTTTTTTTTTATTTTCTCATACCGGAACCCTGTTCTGTCTTGAAGCTGTATATTGAATAAATAAAAAATAATAATAAAATTATATTGTGATTAACTTGCTGTGTTTGATACATAGACGAATCCATCACTCAACCGCCAAATCAAACTAAAAAAAAATACGAAACCCACCTGTCCCCTCCTCGCCGGCGAATTCCACCTCGAGAATGCTTTTCCTGTCCGAATGGATCTTCATCACCTGCATCGCCCACTCCAACAGCTGGTCGCCTCTCGGCACCTTGACCCTTTCGTGCTTCAACCTGCCCACCCTGAACTCGTGAGGGTCGTCGCGTCTCGGCGACAGTCCGGGCGTGCGCTGCCTCTCCATCGTGACGTCGCGCTGCGTCTGCAGCCACACTATGCTCCGCGAAGCGCCGAAGGCGGTGCAATTAAAGTACAGCTGCCTGGTTTCGAACGGGAACAGGAACGGGCACGAGTGGTTCAGCTCCTCGCACCTATTGACAAGAAAATCCAAGTTTAACCGTCAATGAGTTCTGAATCACGAATACATTTACAAAAAGTACAGGCTAGTTTATAAGAAGAATTTGGTATGACTTGGTATGAATATCTAAAAATTTGTTCTGAAATCAACATGTCTGCAGACGATACATCAATATGGGGCAAATAATAAACCAAAAATTAAAGTTGATATGTTAAAGGAATCTTCATTTATGTTCATCTCGAAAAAATCAAATTTATTAAAATTAAAACATCCTATCAAAATAGAGAATAAAAACATCAAATATTCTTGTTGTAAGATTTCTGGGCATATACATGGATGAAAATTTGACATTTATCAAATTGCAAATTTTTCTCCCACCTCAATGAGACCTCTGAAAACTACGAAATAAATTTGTTAAATGAATTCAAATTTGATTATCAAGAACCGTTCATTTGGTTAAAAATAAATTGAAACATTCTAATCTAACTTTCAAAATTAATGGTGACCAACATGATTATCCAATCAAATGTTCACATGATTTATCAACAATGGAATTCAGTTCGAAGAAAGGACAACAATCAATTTATTACACAGGATTATTTTTGTATAATGGATTGATTACCCCATGCAATAAAAAAAATTGGAAAATTCTGTTTCAAACTCAACTTGAAGAAACATTTATTGTGATAGCTGAATGGCAATTTTATTTTATTTTCATTTTTTCTACTTTCTGTAAAAAGTCTGATTTTATTATTTACTTTATCATCATGTTTTCTAATTCTTTTGTTTTGATTTCAATACATTTCATTTATTAATTTTTTTATCGTTTCTTGGAAAATAAACATTTATTTATTTATTTATTTATTTATTTACGAGCGTATGCTCATTGACTTATACAAAATAGGAATATATAATCACAAGTCAACACTAAACCTAATAATACATTAAATTCGAGTGTAAAACATTTAAAAGTATATGGAATCAGAAATAAAAGGTAATAGATATAGGTCATGACGTTTTTACATAATAAAATAAAACAATATGACAGAAAAAAAAATATCACAATATTACATGAAGCATCAAATATCACAGATTCTCATGCACAACCTGAATTGAGTGTGGTTTGCAGAAAAGTTCAGGGTAAGGGAATGGGTATTAGCGAGCCTAGATGCTCTTGGGATAAAAGAATTGTTAGCTGCATTTGATTTGTGTAGGGGAATTTGAAATAAATTAGTGGAGCGAGTCTGTCTAGACGGGACATGAAAGCAAATATTTCCAATAAGCTCGGGACATGAGTGGACCGAATTTATAATATTGTATAACATCAATAGGTCTCTCTCGCTGCGCCGAGAACATAAACTTTTAATATTAAACTCCATTTCTATATCCTTGTAGAGGAAATCAGTACGATTCATCCTTAAAGCTATGTAACGTAAGAAGGCATGTTGAACTCTTTCGATTTTTTGTATATGGGTATTATATTGAGGAGACCATACGCAAGCGGCATATTCCAAGTGAGGACGGACTAACGTGCAGTACAGTAGTTTAATGGTACTAATCGAAGTGAAGTCTCTAGAACATCTTTTGATGAAGCCAAGCATCTTGAGTGCTTTAGACGTTATGTTAGAAATGTGAAGGCTATAGTTGAGGTCAGAAGTCAAAAGGATGCCCAGGTCTTTGATGCTTTGTACTGTTTGAACACAGGTATCGTTTATTATATAAGGATATGTTATTTGGTTTCTGGAGCGGCTAAAGGATATTTTGAAGCATTTAGCAGCGTTCAGATCCATATAGTTCTTGGTGCACCAATCAGTTAAGTTGGTCAGATCTGACTGGAGATTACGGCAGACGGTGATGTTAGTGACAATAGAATAAAGCTTTAGGTCGTCGGCGAATAAAAGGAACTTTGAGTGGCTGAAAGATTCATGAATATTATTAATGAACACATTGAATAAAAGTGGTCCTAGGTGTGAACCTTGGGGGACCCCGGAAGGTACAACAACTTCCTTCGACTGGAATCCGCAAACCTTAACGATTTGTCTCCTGTTTGAAAGATAGCTTTCGATCCAGCTGAGAAGTGAGCCATTAAATCCGAGCTTCTCGAGTTTGAATAGAAGTAGATTGTGGTTCACTTTATCAAATGCCTTTGAGAAATCGGTATAAATAGAATCAACCTGCATTCCTTGATCCAAGGCATTCGAAAGATAATTATCATATGTCAACAGGTTCAGTTCTGTAGACTTATGTGCCTGGAATCCGAATTGTTCGTCGATCAGAAATCCTCTTGTTGATGGTGTTATGAAGTCACACACTAATGATTCAAATAGAAAGATCTATAGAAATGTAAAGAATATCGTATAATATGCTAATCATATCGTGTAAAGATTTGTTTGCAAATAGATCATCCCAACTAACTTGGTCTAAAAGTTGCTTGATTGAAAAATAATTTGCTGACTTGAAGTCCCTATAATACCCGCTGGGGCACAGTTCACTGTTGTTAGAGTAAGATGCGAATAAAAGTTCGAAGAATAGGGGTGGGTGGTAAGGGTCTGGTGGTATAAGAACATCCATGGCGGGGCTGACTGTGCTATTTGAGTTATGTGTCAAGACGAGATCTAGTAGGGTGCTGGTGCTATTCACAACAGTATTTACTTGATGTAGGTTGTGGTAGCAGGTCATGTTTGAGATGGTTTCGATGGATATGGATTCATCTGCTGATGCTAGCTGGGTTGGTGAGGCAGTGGAGCTGTAGTTATCATGTGTCCATGAAGTGTGCGGAAGGTTGAAATCGCCAGTAAGACAGATATATGTTGGTTGTATCTGCATGGCTAGGTTATCCACATTTTCGCTGAAGGAAATATATTTTACTGAGCTTGATTTTGGGGGCAGATAAACTGTTCCTAGTAGAATCGATTCTTTGCCAACAGAAACAGAGACGAATAGTTGTTCAATATCAGGACTGGAGGGTAATACACTACAATAATAACGTTTATTAACAGCAATCAGAACGCCGCCGCCTCTCTTACAACAACTTGTCAGGTTTGACCTGTCGTTTCTGAAGATATTGTAATTGAATAGGTTGAGCTCCGAATCAAGTATTCCATCTGTTAGCCAGGTTTCTGTGAAAATCAAAACATCATAGATACAACCTTGGGTGTTCTCCATCAAGTGGTGTAATTTCGTTCTGAGACCTCTAACGTTTTGGTAATATATTGATAGGCTGGCTGAGGGACTACTGGAGAGACTTAGTTTTTTGAAGTGACGATTTTCAAAGTTCCATTGATGTACTTCATTTTCACCTGTTCCCCCTTCGATAGTCTTGTTTTGAATTCATCTTTAATTGTAATTTCATGTTCTCTTTGCTTCTGTGTGAGGTCATTTGAAATATAGATGTTGCTACCCTTTAAATTAGGCCGCCCGTTCAAGGCAGTGCGAACATCATGGTTACTAGTAAGGATCACTTTCAGGGTTCTATGTCCTAATTTGTTTTTCTTGCCGAACCTTACTGCCGATCTGATTGGTATGGGATCATTTGAAAGTTTTTTGAAGATATCTGTAGCAGATTGCATATCGTTTCCAGATTCGGGAACGTTGAACAATAATACGTTGTTGGAACGCGTTAGGCGTTCTTGAACTTCGGTGATTAGGGTATCTTCGGAGTCTGAATTAACCTTTATGGTCGTCGGAGGGTTTGATTTCAAGCTCTGTACTTCCGACCTCAATTCATCAATCAGACTCTTGAGGTCGTCAACTTGCTTGATGAGTTTTGGTACTGAGAGCAGTCCAGTTTGACAGTCCTCGCAGAAGAATCTCAGTTTTCTGGGACCCTTGAGCTCGATAACCCGTATTTCTGATGCATTCAAGTCTGAACATTTTTTATGCATATCCCGTTTGCAGCTATCGCAGACCATCATCAGGTTACTGTTGTCCTCATCGATGTTACATTTCAGGCATTTCATGATTTGCAGATAAAATAACCAAGTCTAGGAAAAATATCCCCACGTGGCAACTCTGTTCCAAAGAAGTTTCTAGGGGCTCTGACTGGTGGTGACAGGAAAAGTTAAAACGGTCTGGTAACGAGTTACCCACACTTGCACAATAATAATGCGAATTAAAGAGCGCGATGCATAAATTCGTTAAAAGTTTTGAACTCAGAAACTATTAAAATAAGCAATGTTTACACTCTACGAAACACGTTGTAGCTTGCGACGTTGCCAAATCAAACATCATCAATTCAAATTCAACAACTGAAGAAGAAATAAAACACTTTCAATATAGCATTTTTTTCCTACAAGCAAAAATAAGAGACCAATTAATTAATGTATATGCCTTAACAGTCTATATAGATGTTAGCGATCTATGTGGCGGCTTCAGAAATACATTGAACAGCCTGCCATTGGTTCACAATTTACTTTTGTCGATTCATTATGCGCTTTACACATAACTCATGATTACGTCTAATAAGATATAATCAAGTTTCTGTATAAAAACACGTAACAATCGACATGAAAAACGACACTGATGACAGAGAGTGGTCAAACCGAAAAAATCAATGTGCTTCAACAGAAATTCTTATCTGATATAGTCAATGGGACAAGGTAATCATTGTAGTATAGCTAATTTCAAATCGTAAACAATATGTAACAATGAAAAATTGTAAAAGTGATGAAAAACTATCAACAATAGGAGTTCCACAAGGTTCAGTTTGAGCTCCAATTCTTTTTTAGTTTATGTTAACAATATTGAAATATTGAATTTATTTGGAAAACATTATTCTTTTGCAGACAACATTGCCTTATTTTCTTTGTGAAAGGATATTACAATTTTGGAAAATAATGTGACTTTTGACTAGCGATATAAAAATTATTGAGGAATGGATGAATAACATAAACCTAACCATTAATTCAAAAAACTGTCCATGTGATTTTCGAGCAATAAAATATGAATAATATTAAACTAAATATAAAAATTATTGATAGACCTATCACCGAAGTTCAAAGTCATAAATATTTGGACCTTAACATTGACAATAAATCAAATTTTGAAATTCATTTGAATGAAATTCAAAAAATGTATAATTGCGTTTTTGGGTGCAATAAGACGAATTCAATTTATAAATAAACATATTCGGATTCCGTCATATGATTCTAACATACCTACTTTCTCACATGAGATATTTAATCACGATTTGGTACTATTGTATTAAAAAAAATCACTGTATATCCTCCAACGAATAAAGCAATAAAGGCAATATTCAAAAAAACCTTTGAACGCACCATCTTCAGACTTATACAAAATTACCAATATGACTTTTAACCGCCGAATTAAATTAGAAAAAGCCTAACATTCCATTATTGAAAATCTCAAATATTCACGTTAATACCAGAACTTTCAATCATTTTCATCTGAACAAAGTTCATTCCAATAAGGAAAAAATAAAAATTTCATCGCAAGCTCAATTGAAATATTCAACAAATTACCAGAAGAAATAAAATCCTCTAGGTCTCTTCATATTCTCTTGAGAAAACTTAAACAATTTCTGTTTATATGTTGAAGTTCACCAAATGATCTAATAGTAAATTATTAATGGATCACTTATTTACATCTTTGTATAATATTGAGATTGTAACTTCCTTTTACCAGAATTATGTTCTGCCTGGAAGTTGTATGTTCAAATAAATTTAAAAAAATCATACCAGGTGGGCAGACTGGCGCTCGACAGCACGAGCGGGTCCTGGATCTGCTGCAGGATCTTGTTGGTGATCTTTTTGCTGGAGAACTCCTCGGGAGATATGTCCGGCGTTTGGTGGTGGTGGTGGTCCGGAGACGAGTTGAGATCGTTGTCTTTCGTCGTCGTGATGACGAACAGGTGCCTGAGCAGCTGCAACACGTCTTCGACGGTACAGTTAGAGACGGAGGGCGTTCCGGGTACAGGGGTGCTGGGGGAGAGCGTCACGCCGGCTACGGAGCTGCTGCCGCTACGAGAGTATTGCGTCGCGACGGGCGTGGCTCGTCCCTCTTCGCTATCGTATTGACTGTCGTCCTTTACCTCCTTATAGATTATTCTGGAAACGAATACTGCGTCAGAAAATAACTCCAAATTCGTTCAATAGAAACCGGTATTAACTGTTTTATTGTATTGGGAGAAATTACAAAAAAATTTTGAATTTCTGGGATCATTCATTGATCCAAGCCTGTCTTGGACTAGTCATATTCTGAACCTTAGAAAAAAGATATCACCAATTACTGTTTTTGATTTATTTACTTCAGTTTGATTTTTTCGAAACTACAGTCTACTAGTTTGGGGTACTGCATCAAAATCGGCAATGAAACCATTGAAGTCTTCACAAAACAAGATTAAAAAATGTATTTACAAATTGCCTCGTTATACTTCACCGGAAACAAAATTTATAACAGTCTCCCCGAATACTTAAAAATTGCAATCATATCAAAAAATTCAAAAGAGACAAATAAATACTATAATCGATGAAATTGGGCCATCTGAGTCAACGGTTTTTATCTTCTTGTTTTTCTTCCTTTTGTTGAACTGGCATTCGTTCTTTATAGTTTTATAGTTTGTATATGACAATTTTTATCTGCTTTTATTCCCTGCATAAACATTTGTGACAAAATGGTTAAGGCTTTCGCGGCCAAGGTTATTAGTATAACTACTTTTCTTCGGGCTTGAAGGCCGTCGTTCTTTGGAATTTCTTCCTAACGTTTTGCTAGCGCGAGTGGCTAGCTCCTTCGGGGGCATACTCACTTCCGATGACTCATCGGAAATGAGTAAGGAAGAAATTCCAAAGAGCGACGGCCTTCAAGCCCGAAGAAAAGTAGTTATACTAATAAACATTTGTGTTTCTTGGGATTGATAAACTACTATTATTAAAAAAACTGCAAAGTTTATTCTCGGAGCTCAAATATTAATTTCTCAGTGGACGGAAAATTAGGGCCAATTTATATATTAGTCCTTATTTCAGTTGAAAACAAAGTCGATTTTAGATCTCTATCAAGAGCATTTGAAGAACTAAGTCTAATTCAGGTCAGGGTGGGGCAAAATCTGATTTTTATTAACAAAATCAAAAACCATTGATTTTTTTTTTAAATCACGATTCATTTGATTTATTTTTTGATTTTTTTAAATTTGAATATAAAATTTGAATAGTTTGATTCTTTGAGATTATTGCTGATTATTTTAATGTATAAGTCTAAAAATTTCAATACAATTTGCGCCTCAAAAACTTGTGACAACGCATTTGTAGCGCTTCTTACAAGAAAATTCTTGTTGCGATTCGTTTTCCTTCCGTCCTAACACTCACTATACAGTGCCGACTGAGGCACGAACACGAACGCGTTTGTTGTGCTTTTTGCAAGAATATTCCTGTCGAGGCTTGTTTTCCTTCTAAACCTATAAATTGACGTTATCCAACAATTTCACGCATTTCGCTAGTTGTACACTCGGATATTAGAAACAGATTAGACATAGAAAAAGGAGGAAAACTCGGGTTTTTGTTTAAAATGTATAACGAGAATGAATAGACTGAAAAATATACAGTAATAAAATTTAGGTGTTACGTTTAGTTTAAGAATTTGGAATTATGTACTTCTTTCTTGTTGTTTTTGCTAAAAGCAGATACTCCTTTTGATCTTCGAGAAAACTTTTATATTATGTTGTTATCTGGTTCTGAATAAAAAAATACAAAAATTGATTTAAATCATGGTTTTAATTTTAAAAATCAAGCGATTTAAATCATGATTTTAATCACTTGATTTTAATCAGCCCAACCCTGATTCAGGTAGATTCCCCTTCAATCTTAAAAATGTTACTCAGGCAGCATATGATCGATAATCAGCTAATTCCTTGAAATAAAGTATAAAACTAACTGTCATTCGAGGATTCAGGATTAAAACAGAGATTGGCCCTCAAAATTCTGATAAATTCCAGGCAGCATAGATACGAAAACAAGTCTCTAGAAGTTTGTCGTTGTAAGACATATAAAGTTGAGTTTGACACTGAAGATTTTCTATATCTTTTGCACCACCAAAATTCAGAGAGTTATTTTGGAGCGCTATTTCATAATGAGAAAATTCGAGGTAAAAAAATACTGAAAAACTCACAAATATGTAGGTTCCCAAATTCTTCTCTGCTTCTCCTGCCTGGAACTGAACTCCGTCATTTGCATCAACTCCTGTACAGCTCTGAATATCGTCCAGGACGGATCGTTGAGTTCAATCTCGACATCCGGAATGCCAGGCATATTCGGACCTTTTAGGAACAATTGTAGTTTTGGTTGTGGTAACAGTTCGTGCTCCAACACTGAACTAGTTTCTTCTTGACCAGGAGGTGGTACTTCAAGATCTGTAATAACGTTCTTTCAACAAGTATCTCAATAAGCAGCGAATCTTTTTCGCGCTTCACTATCCCGTTTTACATTACAGGAATTATAGTTTGCAGTCTGTTCACCAACAGGACGCGATTCTTAGAATGCTCTCAACTTTTACATCTTCTGCCATCAGAATGATCAATCAACTGACAATATTTCTATATAAACCATATATGTATATCCAAAACATATCACTCCACCATTTTCAGATATGTTATGGATATTAAATTTTGGATCTGGATATAGGAATATATTTTCGGATATGTAATTATTTCTTATTACATGTCCGTTTTTATTTCACACTCTAATCAACCAGACATGAAAACGAACATCGCCAAATCAAAATTATGTTCGAAATAACAAAAATCCGCCCAAATCATTCGCCCAGGGCAACAAGACAGGTAGTTTCAGCAACCAGAATTTCACAGGAGAACATTGATAACTAACAGTTCATTTTTAACCCGGCATTGAGTTTTTTTGCGTTCTGATGCTATTTCATTAATGCGAAAGTAATAAGTACGTTTGTTGCACCGAATCATCAGATGCCAATAATTGACGAGTAGATTGTACTGCCATATTCAACTGTATCGACCACGAATGAGTAGGATCGATATATAGCCCCAAAAACTTGATTGAATCAGTATATTTTATTACATCTTCCTTAAGCTTTACTTCTTCCAATGATTTTGTCATAACTGATCGTTTAGAAATGAACATGAATGAACATTTTGGGATATTCAAACTTAGTTTGTGAGCTATTAGCCAGGAATTAATTTTTTGAAGATCATTCTCAACCCTAATTTTTATGTCATCAACTCTTTTTGAAAAATATACAAGTGTAATGTCGTCTGCAAATAATTTGATTCTACCTTCTAATTCTAAATTAGATATCGAGTTCATATATATAAGGAAGAGAACAGGTCCGATCACTGAACCTTGTGGTACACCACAGGTTATTTCTTTCACTGGGCTCTTACTATCTCCCATATATACGAACTGATTTCTATCGAACAACTAATTTTGGAACCGGTTATATGCAGTTCCTCTGATGCCAATGTGATACATGATTTTTAAGAGTATTGAATGATTCACTGTATCGAATGCTTTACATAATTCCAGTAACAAAAGTCAATGCCTGTTTTGAAGGATTTAAAGCGTTTTTGTTGCGCCATCTACAATTTAATGTCGATATTAACCTTCACTTGACAATACACAGCAAGGTTGTCTACTCTGAAAAGAAAAATGGGAGAGTCCTGTCTGTCAGTTTGACTGACATATTGAAAGAGAGATTATGAAGCTTCAAAATAGTGTTGAAGATGGAAGTTTATGAGGGAAATGAAAGTTTGTAAAAAAAATCACTATTTTCCAAGTAGCTAAATAATCTACATTTCATTAATTTTTCAATAATTTTTGATAGGACTGGTAAAATCGATATTGGAATTGAAGTAACAAACTTCCAAACCGCTGACCTGTGGTTTGGTTGACGTTCGTCCTGCCGGGCCGCGGATCGAACGCCGGTATCAGCGCGGAGAACTGCCTCTTCAGCACGAACTCGTCGTCCCAAGACCTCCGCTTCGCCGGCCTCGCCTCGAAGCTCTCGTCCTCCATGAACGACAGCAGATTCCGCGACACCATCACTTCCTCGTAGTCGGCGTCGTCCTCGTTTTCGTCGTCGTCGTTGTCGTCGTCGTCGCCCATTTCGTCGTCGTCGTCGAGCTCGGCGAGCAGCGTCGGCGCTCGGCACGACTCGAGGAAGTCCTCGAGAGACACCTGTCGACAGAGGCAGCCGTTTCAGAACTTTTCGTAAAAGATTTAGTAGTATACTAGGAAGTTTATAAAACTTTCGGGGTACGTAGTGATGTTTCATTAGAAACTCTTCTACAGATTGAATAACATTCATAATGAAAACAAATTTATTGAAATAGATGACTGGCATTTTTAATTTAATTTTTGTTATTACCATTGATAATTTTTTCATTTTCTATATTGAAAGAGTCTGCTTTTATTGGCCTTTTTCCCTTCAATGTATGTCCTTTTTTCCCCTTCTATAAACTTAGTGAGTTCCATGGGAGACCAACGTTATTATTTTAATAAAAACAGGTCACATTAACATAATATTAGTGAACAGATTCTAGAATAGCACCTATTCATTTGCAAAGTCCCGAATGCTCCTTCCAGAAACGACATTTAGCTCTTCCACTCAACCGAACCGGTCTGATTTACTCAAACAAATATGACTATTAAGCGCAATCCTCGAGAGACACCTGTTGGCCAACGCTGCCGTTTCAGAACTTTCGTTTTAGAATCAGTTGTGAGTTAGGATTGATATTAAGTTTCCCAGTGCTTTTTTTTAAAGCCATTTAATATGCACAAGGTTACCGTCTGATCCTCTATATACTGCGGGGGAATGGAGGAAAGATGGGAATATGTTGGCCACTTTAGCAAACATCCAAAAAAATATATAACTAGTGTAATGTAGCTGTGGGTTTTGAGGAATACAAATATTTATTCTGTTGAAATGTCTAAATTGAACTTTTATTTCCGGTATTTCCACGATTATTTTGAAGTTTCATTAACTTTCTGTCAGCATTTTAGTCAAACTGATAAACAGAAATCTGCAGCAACTTTACACTCATAGAAGGAAATTTTGTCGTACATTTACAAGTGGAAACATCGACATTATGGTATACATATGGCGTCACGGAAACGCTGCATAAGCAATGCTACTAGCATTGTTTATAGATTGGATAGTGTGCCAATGCTAAATGTCTAAAAAGAATTTGAAGCGTTTTTGTTACGCCCGATATTTCCGTTCACTTTACATTACACGATAAAGTTTCCTTTTTTGACAGGTAATATAGAAAAAGATTTCTTTATTATTCTTCAAGTGTTAGAAATTTATAAAGAAAATTAAAGTTTAAGCTTTGGAGTGATTATCAAAATATGAATGATCTACGATATCGATGTATTATTCCATTTTTGTTTTTATAAGGTTGACTGACTATACATCTTCAAACAATGGTACCACCTCCATTAGAAAAATATAAGTGATGACTTGGAAACGAATTCACTAATGCCATATGTCAGTAATATCCATCCCTTCAAATGATATTTTTGTATTGTTACTTGACAATGACAAAATGCCGGACTCGCTTAGTCAGTGATATATACAGTGCATTCAGGAAGTGCGGCAACGCTCCATTATCTTAGGAGCTTATCATTTCTGGAGGTGGAGCTAAGAGATGTCGATTATAAATACGTTTTTTTTAACACTTTATTATCCCAAGAAACCTTATAGTTTATAATTCGGAACTATTTTGACTGAACTTGATATATATACTTATTGATGTCAAACTGATAATTTGCTGTCAATTCTCTTTCGAGTTAATTTTTTTTCATATAAAGATTTTGTTTTTTTTTGTTGATGCAAGTCTTACTTTTTTATCTCATGATGTAAGTAAAATATGGAAATATTTTTCTTCCAAATATTTTTATGTTCCACTAAGAAAACTTTTTAGATGTCTTCAATAATGGATTAAAATAATCTGAAAGCTCAGACCTACCAAAGAGAATACTTTTAATTGTGGCCATCTGACAAAAAACAAATTTTCTCCCACTGCCTTACAAATTACAAAACCATCCATATTTCTTTAAAAAGGGGATATTTAGGTAACAAAAATTGAAAGTCAATATTTTTCTGATTTCAACTATACCACATTATATGCAACTCTTCAGGTTCAGTCAGTATACTAAGTAAGAACACAAATGTTCATATTTCTCAACATTCATACATAGTGACACATAGAAGTAATTCTCGAATTTTTCCAGATAATAATAATAATGATAATAAAGTTTAATCAAAATTCATAAAAAGAGCATATACATCAATTTGTAAAAAGGTGAATAAACAGTTCAATTATACCCGCGAAGTTAAAAACTTGTTGCGAGAGATACAACTTACATTTATGTATAATATATTTGATAAATTTGTAGAATTCAACAAAATAATATTGAAAAATAAACTAATTTTCTTAACTGAAGTGAGATATTTCATTAAATAAATTTCGACGTGATTCTTGAATCCATTTTTTGATCTGTAGTTTCAAAGATACTAATGACTTGATTATTTTATATGATTTGGAATCAAATCATAGTAGAATGGCAATAAATATTTAAAAAAATTCTGAGACATTGTTGTTTTAACTCAATTTTTCAATGTGATATTATTTTTATTCCTTCCTAAATTTATATTCAATTTGTGTTTATGGATATAAATCATGATGTTATATCCGCATAATTGTCTTATGTCCATTTTATGTGTTTCTATGTACAGATTTTCACTTGGATACAAATAAGACTTATTATATATCATTTTCAAAAACCGTTTCTGAAGAACTTCAAGATTTCTAATGTGGGATTTCATGACCCCTCCCCAAGCCAGAATCCCATAATTCAATTGGAACTGTATTAATGTAAAATAAGAATGTTAAGGGTTTTTACGCTCATAAATGTTTTGAGATACTTGAATTTTGATAATAAACTTCGTAATTTCTTCAAAAGGAACGCTATGTGTTTGTCCCATTTCAGATGTTTATCAATTATGATTGTGAAAGAAGCGATCCGCAGACTAACCTGTTCGCTATCGCTACTCGTCGAAGTGAGGCTCATCGTGAGCGCCTGGCTGAGTCCCTGCACCGCGCCCGCCGTCGTGGAGATGCCGCCCGCTTGATTCGCCGGATTGTTGCTCGTCGACAGGCTCGGGTAGCTCTGCGCCGTGCTGAGCAGCCCGCTCGGGAAGTTGCTCGACAGCGCGAGCCGCACCAGACTCGAGACGGAGTTGGGGGCGCGCGGGAACAGCGATCCGCCGCCGCCTGCGATCTGGTTGTTTTGCGCGCTGTTGCTCTGCGCGTTGTTCGCGTTCGAAGACGTGACGGAAGCCAACGTGCGGCGACGAGCCAAAGCGGCGAACGTCTCGAGCAGCCCTGTGAAATTCATCACTACTTTTTGATAAAGACGTGTTGAATCGTGGACGTTTCGGCGTTTGTCGAGTAAGCAACGAACTTATTTTGAGATGAGTTCAGAGCGGTTTATGGGTTGTTAGCGATGGTCTGACGTTTTCTCAACAGCGATGCGTTAAAAGTCCGAGTAGCCTTCCTTATCGCCTTACGCTCATTGAGGGTAGAATTGAGAAAGTATATAAGAAGAGCACACGGGAAAAATTATGAAAGTCTATTGTACATCAAATTTGTTTGTATACATAATATTTTTGAAGCTGCATTTTTTGGTACCTAAATGAACGGAAATATCGATAACAGTCACATAGAATACGTGAATTTGAAAATACACGTACTCGGGAAAAACGATGAAAGATATTGCATTTCGAATAATATCTTCTGATAGGTCGGTTTGAGAGCTAAAACACGCGTTTACATTAATGGGATAACATATTGAAAGAAACTGTTTTTATTATTTGCTTTAAATACATAACTGACTAAGCCGAATTATAATTAAAAACGCTCTCATGAATATTTATGGCTTTTGCACAATCATTGTTTTTTTCCATGTGTTCTTCATATATGTTTACCAGCACGTTAGGTGTAGGAACTCTGAGTTGACTCTGATTGGTTGGAGATTTATATTTTTTAATTAGCAGAAAAATAAAAAATACACAGGTTCACCAATTGAATTAATACTCCAGTCAATGGGGAACAAAAAAGGCCTTTGCTGTGCAAGAGGTGGAAGGTGGAGTAACTCTGATTTTGGTTATAAGTTATTAGGTTAGGGACCCTGATGAAAAATACAAGTTTTCGACCTTGTGGATGGTGCGCGCTATGCGCTATCTTGGATTAAAGGTACGAAAAATTGGTTTCTACAATTTAACGTCAACCAAAACAAAAATATTTGATTCAAATTTTCAGAGGACAAAAGTTCCTACAATTTTTGTGACCAGACTTTTTTTCTACGTCTAACGGGTAGCGAGTTAAAGCGAACGAAATCTGAATTTCGTTTTACTCATTTTGAGAAATGATTTGTAACTATTTGTTACCTAATAATTGATGATTGTTGTTTCGTATTCATTATATAATTATTACATTTGGCAAATTCCAAAGCTAACTCATTTCCACATCAACATGAGGTAAAGCTAACAGCGCGTTGTTTTCAATTGTGTGATCCTCAGTAGGACTAATCTATAGATGTTCTTGTCCGAGTTTGATTCGTTCATTTCTTCTTCTTTAACGGTCTGGGTTGATTGATGGTGTATTCGTCAACCGTTTTTTTTTGTTTTCTTCCTATTTATTTGATTCATTATTCATTTGATTCTAATTTTCCCTTTTAAAAACTTGTAAGTTTCTAGGGAAATAAACATCATTCAAAATCGAGTCGAAAATTTGGGTCCCTAACCTAATAACATATCCCAAAATCAGAATTACTCCACCTTTTGCACGGCAAAAACCTCCTTTGACTGGAGTACAAGGTCAGATCTCTCTGAGGGACCAATTCGGTGTCATTAGGACTGAAACAATGAATTGTTTCCGATCAATGACAGTTTTTTTTTAAATTTGAACAGTGGTTTTTGTGATAGTTGGACTTTTTTTCGATTCCTTCGAGAATTGGCGTCGCATTTGTGTTTTGCAATCATAAAGTTCCTCCATAGTAAAAAAAAGTTGTAAAAGAGAAGGACGACGATCGTTTCAATGCAGTTATAAAGTAAAGACCGATCCAAAAGCCTGCAGACCACGACTAACAAAACCAAACCGCAATCAATTCATCAGACATCGGTCGTGAAAGCAAACAAGGTTGAAGGTCAATTAATCACAGTCAATAGTCTCACTCGACGCATCTTTCGCTAACCAAGTAAGCAACTTCTGAAGAAATTGATATTGAAATAATAAAAAACTACAGTTCATCATCAATCATCATCAATGTTTTTATTCTCACAGACCCTGTGATTTGACAATTCGAAAGATTTCTGACTGATGTATATGATAACTAGCATTTGCATGAGTTGAAATACTGTCGGATCTGTAAGAAACCAGCTTAAGAGTTAACACCAACCTACCAAATTATTCCTGACGGTAAAATACTTGCAAAATTCCCCCTGTCAAGGAACTATCTGACGGAAATGTTTGCCTCTTTCAGGTATCAATTTATTCTCTTGGAGATTCTTGTTTAGCGAAACATGTCGAGTTTTATTGTTTCCAGATTGTCGTTGGAATAAATGATCGATTTGAAATGTTCACTTTAAAATCAAATATTAGAATGATCCGTTCAATATCTTGGAGTAGTCTGTATTGTGGGTGTGATCCATTCTAGAATATGTTTTCATAAGTTAGTAGGATTTTGAACGAAATTGATAAGATTTTGATTTTGTTAAAAGCTGAGATACTGAAGGCCAATAGCACAGCTCTATTTAATGCAGATTTAAACTAAGCTAGGTTCAATCACTAAGGAACAAGGAATCTTCAAGAGAGATGAATAGCAAGGTGTGATAAGGAAAAAAATAGTAGTTTGGCTCTACATAATAACAGCCTCCAGACAGAACAGAGTTCTGGTATAGAGAGGAAACAAAATTATATCATAAAATGAAGTACTACAACAATGAATTCAAAAACAATATCTGGTAATTTAGAGAACATCATTATGTAAGGAAATATTTCTTCAGTTCTTTTGAAAAAATATGAATGGATTCGGATAATTATATTTTTTATGGTAATTTATCTGAAGTTACTAATGATGAGGAAATAGGAGGAACTATATTTGCATCAAGTATATATCAGAATATGAACGTTTTCAATCAAAATAAGAGTTCAATCAGGGCCAGTTGTACCGCTTCAACTCAGCAGAGATTCAACTAAGCTTGGCTCATTCTTCAAGGAACAAGGAAGCTGATTGGCAAATCCATAGCAACAAAGCCTGGCTTATATGAATCACAACTTAAGAAAAGCGGTGCAATTGGCCGTTAATCTACTAGTTCTAACCCGACTCTTGAAAAATAAATAAGTAGCACTAAAAATAATACCTGCTGTCGTTGTCGGCTCGATCTGGTTATTGGACTCTGTCGTCAGATTCGGCACGCTGACACTCATCGGATTCGTAACGACGATCGCGTTGTTACTATTGTTCTTGGCGTTATTGGAATTCGTCACAGCCTCGTCCTTATCACTACTACAATTCCCGCCGCTCTTCGCGGCGTCCGCTTTCCGCCTGGCCGGCCTATCCTCGTCCGCTTCCGAATTACCCGACACCGAAATCCGAACGCCGCCGCCGCCGATCGCGCCGCTCAAAGAAGCCGAATGCGACCCGATCTGACCGGTCTGCCCGATGCTCAGAGCCGACTGCAACAGCTCGGCCGACAGGAAATTGTTCGTGTTGTTCCGCAGCATGTCGGATCCCTCGCGGATCTTGTCGAGCGCCTCGACCGCCTCGACGAAGCTTTGCGCGGCCGCCGCCGCGGCCGCCTGCGAACTGATGATCTTCGAACCGCGATTCGATTTCGTCATGTTCGAGTTACTGGAGGACGACGACGACTTGTGCGACGATTCGTTGCTCGTTTTCGTGTCGCACAGCGTCAGGCTCTCGACTATCGTCGCCAGATCCGTCGAGTTGTTGATGGCGGAGAGGTCGTGGTGGGGGTCGCGCAGCGGATGCACCACAACCGACATTTCGCTGTCGTTGCCGGCCGCCTGCGATTCGCTCGTGACCGCGACGAGCGCCTCGTTGCGGGCCACGGACAGAACGCTCTCGGCGATCGTTTCCGCCGCCTGCTTGGCCGCCAGGTTGTCCGCCGAGGCGGCTTGATCCGTCGACGCTACCGAAGCTTTCGTGTCGGTCGCTTCGGGCAGGCTCGGCGTCGAACTGCTCTTTCGGCTCGTCAGCACGCTCTGTTTGTCCTTGTCGTTTTTCTGTTTGTTGTTCGCGTAGCATTTCGAAGAGGACGCAGCCGCTGCAGCCGCCGCCGCGGCTTCCGCGTCGTAGCCGGGCGCCAACTTGATGTCGAATTTTCCTTCGGCTCCCATCCGGTAGGAATTCGAACCGCCGTGATCCCAAGTCACGTCGATCCAACCGCTGTGCAGTTCGCCTGTAACAGTACCTTGAAATGAAAAATAAAACGATTAACATACGCCGAGTCATTTACCCAATCGAAGGTGTAGGTATGACTAGAGTGATTCACGTAATTTGACATTGATTGACAAATTCCACATAATTACTGCACTACTCATTAATACGAGAATTATCAAAACTCAATATGCACTTTCCACGCTAACGTTTGTTTGATGACAATAAAAATAGTGAATCCTTGCATTTTTATTGTAGGACCATGCAGAAAAGGAGGATTTTAACTCCCCTTAGGTTTACAGGCTCCATCCAAATCCATTCTGGTGATTTCATCATTACTAATGCAGTTGCAGTCAAGAAGAGTGTTGTTAGTTGCAAACTTTCAAAACGATGAATGTTAATAAGATTTGCCTACAGTTGTGCAGCGAACAAAGATCCTAGTCTTGAAAAATGGAAATGATTTCACTTATTTCATAAGTGAGAGTTAAAAGTCCATCAGAATACTATAGCCCAGTTGTCAGGGTTTGAAACGAGAGTGAATCCTGAAAAAATACATAATAGTGATTAATTTTGGGCTTTTTGGTGCACATCGTGATATTAATTTCAAGAGTCTTGATTTGTTGATATTAATTTGTTCCTATGGCAAATATTTTTTGCAATGGTAAATTTTTCACTTTTCGTGCCACATCTTTTAACATATCACGAATTTGCCAAATTCAATGGAGATCAAAGAGATCTGCTATTAAATTACCTTCAAAAAATAACTTGAGCTTGTGTACAATCACTAGTTTTCGACATTTGAAGGCTGACAGTCGAATTGAAAATAGTCATATTCTTCTTCATATTTTGATTCAAAGTTCATTATTGAAGCCTGAAAAATGCATTTCAACTTTCATAAACTAGAACTAGACCATAAAAGACGAATGTGACAAAGCGGAATACCCTGTGATAATTAGTTACCGAGATTGAGCGCGTCAATGTTGTCTCCAAAACATCCACAAAAAACATGCTACCCCCATTCTCGTCTCGTGGCTCATTTCTGAATTCTGTGAGGGAAAAAACTCATGAAATATTGCACAAACAAGACTAAACAGACAGCTACAATCACCATAATCTGAACTCGCTACATTTAGTTAACGAGATAGTGTTATTTTACACCCTTGATTTTGTATCATAACTCATTCTAAAAGCCAACCCGCTCTATCTCGATAACTATTTTCCTAGCGAGGTACAATTACAGTCATTTTCTCGTTTGTTCAGTCCAGTTGGTGAAAGGTTTCATGTTTTTTCCACCAGAGGGTTTGGTAATAAGTCACGAGACAAAGTAGGGTAGTAGCTGTAGTTTTTTTGTTTTGATCCATCTTGCCAACTAATAACACATTTTGATGTTTGAACACTCGTTTTCTCCATATGACAATACCATTTCTTTACAATTAACTAATAGAATCTCGTATGCCACATTTAAAAAAATACCTCGACAGAATTCTAGAAGTGAAAAGATTTTTTATTGCAAAAATATTTGAACAAATGTTTTGCGTAAGGCACCCGTGTGAGAACTCCCATAAATATTTTGGTACGTATTATGGATAGATCTTGAACTTAATATATTTATTGAACTGTCAAGTGATTTTTCGTTACTTTTTCGGCACTGGCTTTTATTCTTTCTATAATAAGTAAGTTATTTTTTATCCCAAGAAACATTAGATGTTTATAAATAATTAGGGAAAAACTATAAGCACAAAATCCTGATAGTAATTTGTTTATATACACGTATATGCACTTATATATACTTTCCCTTTTATAATTTGTTCGAGTTCTGTTAGATATCAACTTCTGAGCATTTTCTGTTATTGGGTGTACACCTTTTGGGAATAAAGAGCTATCTACCTATTTTCACAGGGTATCCAGTTTTTCCGCATTGTTCTTTTTTATAGTCTAGTTTATAGAAGTTAGAAATATAAACAGTGGAGGTTTTCGAGTCATTTTCGCCATTTTCAGGTCGACCTTTCAGCCTTCATCAAAAATGAAAAATGCAATCTTCTTACAAAAATATATGTATGTCGCCACATAGGAAATGATGTCCACAAATCGGGATTCTTGAAATACACTTTTCAATAAATACTTTCACCCAAATTACACTATCATGTATTTTTTTCCGAAGTAATTTCTCTGACGACTGGGCTAATGAAAAAATATTATTTTCGAACTTTGAAAAATATTTGACATAATGAAATGATAGTTCTTCGGAAGAACTGTCTGAAAAGCACGGCTTTATATTACACCTTTCAAGAGTGCAGACTATATCTACAAACGCCAAAATTACCCAAAAAACTAAAAAAAATACTTGCCTTCGCCGGGCGGATTCCCGTCTTGATCCCTCCACTTCCAATCCACTCCTCTGACCACGCGCGCCCCGACAGTCATATGCTTCAACAGCTGCGACTTGACCAACCTCCTCTGCTTCCTCAGGTGAGCCTCTTGCTCCTTGTGCGCCTTACCCATGTCCTCGTACACGCCCGTAACCTGGCCGTATATCTCGAAACCGGACAAGCTCAGATAGTGCGTTTGACCGGAGGCGTTCTTGCCGGCCTGCTGTATCCTGACGTGCCTCCATCCTTGCGATTCGTCCGACGGCACTTCCAACGGCCAAGTCGCCGTACTGCCCGGATCGTTGAGCGACATGTCGTGCGTGTGAGTGTAGAGCGTCGTCCAAGCCGCGCCGTCTTTCGACATTTGAAAGTGCCAATTCCTCAGGGCGGATCTACCGTACCCTCTGGCGTGTCTCAACGTGTAAGCCGTCGGGATCAAATTCACGCCCAAATCGATGCCGAACCAAGCGCGTTTGTCGTCGTTGGTGTGACAGTTCAACGCGGACGTGTCTCTCGACAGAATATCCTCCACCCTTCCGTAGGGCAAGTTGCGCGCGTCGGAACTCGTGACGGCTACCAGATTGTACTGGCCGGGATTCACCCATTCGGAACTCGTTTTGCCGTTGGTGCCTATGAAGTAGATCAAACCGTTCTCGTCGAAGTCGTGAGCGTGCTTAAACGTTTGATACTTTTGTTCGCGTAGCTTCTTCAGGAACTGGAACGTGTTACGGTCGTAGTCGTACCACTGCTTCGCCACCATTTTCAGCAAGTACCGTTCCAATTGCGCCACCGTCGCGAGAGGCTCCATCTTGAGCCCTCTGCCGGATCTGTCTATCAGTGCGCTCTCGCCTGAACCTTTTTCCAGCCTGAATCGCAACCTTCTCGTCAGTATTTGGAGGCCGTAACCCGTGCCGGGAGTTTCGTAGAGGTAAACCGGCAGTTTCTCGATGCTCTCCAGCACGGCGATGAGTTTGTGGACGAGGATCGAAACGGAATCGTTGTCTTCGTTCGATCTGTTCTTGAAGCAATGCTTGAACACTTGGACTCTTTGTTTTTGGAATTTGCTCATTTTGCTCGATTTCAATCCTTGATCCCAATAGCTCGTCGACAGCAGCGACAGTAGAGCTTGCACCAAACCGGAACTGTGCAGTTCGTACGCGGATACCACTCCGTCCTCTTTGAGGATTTGCGTCAGATCGTCCAACGCGTTGTGGAGGATCTCCTTCCAAGAATTGCCCCCTTCGCGGTTGTTTCCGTAGGAGCATTGCTTCTGGCAGGCTCGTTCTATTTGCGCTACGATGTTGCCCAACTTGGCGACGATGCCTCTAGGTTGGGCTTGCGCGGCTCTGAAATAGTGCTCGTAGATTTGGTGCGCCAAGTATTTGACTTTCATTTTGTTAGCTTCGAGTTTGGATCGAAGACGTTTGCCCTTCTTGTTTGTCCAACCAGCCAAAAACTCTGGACCTTAATAGGAAGGAAATGCGTTATGAGTGAATTGAATTTACCAATACTCCAATTGAGCTCAATTTTCAAATTACAGTTAATATGAGAAATTCATGTGCAGACCCAACTTTTACATTCTGATATGCACAACTTTGCATGCATGTATTCAAAGCATGTGTCACTTGCGACCTAATAGCCTAAGAGCAAGCGACACCGCCAGACCTTTATTATTTTATAAAAGCTGAAAGTTTCTCAGGACATGTCCTCAACATAGGTAAGAACAATCAGCGACTATGGAATTTGGATCTTAGTTACTTAAGCAAGAAACAGGCAATTACCCTAACACCAAACTGATATTTTCGCACTCGACGCGCGTTTCGCTAACAAGGTTAGCATCTTCAGGAGAGAAAATTGAAACTGATTCTCCTGAAGATGGTAACCTTGTTAGCGAAACGCGCGTCGAGTGCGAAAATATCAGTTTGGTGTTAGGGTAATTGATCTCTAGGAAAAGTTTCAACTTTTACACCAAAGGTTCCAAAACTCATCGTTTATTTAAGAAACAAGCAGCAAAGACTTTTTTCTGAGTCATGTGTTTTCTTACATATTTCTTACAGATGTCGTAGCTTCAAGCGCACATTTTCTTGAATAATTATACATAATGCCAGAAGATGGCAATCAATTCAGAAGCAGACGTAGAATATTTCATCAATATCCTTGATCATTCATATTTTCATGAGTATTTCCAGGCTCAAACTATTATTTATCGTATAAACTTCTATTGTATATACTGCTTTGAAGCTTCATCAGCTTTTTCAATATTTCAGTCAAACCAATGTACCAACCTGACAAATAGATATCTGCACCTACTTTACCCTTCATGGAAGATAACTTTATCTTACAGTGTCAAGTAAACAGAAATATCGTCTTATAAGGTAGATAGCGTCCCAAAAACACTTCAAATAGTGTCAAACGTAAGTATAATTATAATTTGATGAAGTTTAGGGGTGTCTGGCAGGGGGTTGAAAGTGTAATAAGTGTCTGGTAATGGATGATGTGATTTCTAATATAATTTCGAAGAAATTATGAAAAAACTGAGCTATATACGTTGACAAAAGTGAAGTACTATTTTATAAACCTCTGCTACCTGGTATCTGACCAAGTAACCATCATCCAAACTTCATAGTCAATGATCGTTCTCACCTGTGTTGGGAAGATGCTAAGATAAACTTTCAGCTTTTATAAAATATCGAGGGTCTGGCGGTCGCGAGCTCTTGCTCTATAAGTTCAATATTTGAAATTTTGCCTCAGATTGTACAATTACAAGATACGACGATTGTGGGGGATATTCATTAGAAAATATTGAGAGAATCATCAAGTTTTATAAACATGTTCGTCTAAGTTTTAAAACGTCCAATCGCCGCCACTGGCTATTACGATAAATAGTGTTTATTCTGAAACGTTGATGTCAAATTTCGTGTTATTCGTATAAAAATGTTCATAACTCTTGATTTACATTAATGGCCAATCCAATGAAAACCTTTTTCATATTCAAATTCAGCATGACTTAAAACCTTTTAACATAGTTTCATTGAAAAATTCAAAAAATCAAAAGGAGAGGGAATAATTTTTGAAATATAGAAATACTTGATATTTTGAACAAATTATCTTTTCAAAACAGTTTATTCTTCATTCTAGCTCTTGAATTTTCTGTTCTGTGTTGGGAAAAAATTTGAAAATTTTGGTATAATTTCAAAAAATGGTCAGTGAAAGTAACACGTACGCCACTGGAGAATTTGAAAATATCCGCAAAAATTAGGTTTAGTACTTATATATGTATTTTTATAATACAAGGAAAATTCCCCAGTCTGAACTGACATGTTGATTTTGTGCTCTACTACAGTTATTGATTCTTCCTAGGTATGAATCTTTCATTTACCTTATACATAATTTATCATGCAGCTATCTCTCAGTCTATGAGTGATTCATACAGTGGGTGTTAACTCAATGGAATCAAAATAGAGCTGAAAGAAGGTATGAAGAAATTTGGACAATACTGTCAAGCCAACTTCTTTATTGAGATATATATTGTCAGATTGACAGATCAAGCAGGGCAACAGAACCCGAGAAACTCACTTTTAAATCGTAGAATACAATTTGATGCTTCCCTCTTTCTCAACTCGGTTCTCATACAGAAATCCTAAAGAAGCCCTCAGCAGGAAATATGCATGGAATCTGAATTCGTCTCAAATAATTTTTTTTGAATTTTTATTCTCATTACATTTCAATCAGAAGGTATATTTTCATTCACCAATTATTCAAACACATAAAATACAGAATGAAAGTGAGAAATTAGCATTAGCAGCATATTTTGCATCAAATATCGATTTTACGTGAGCATTGATCAAAGAAGTGAAAGCTCTTGGAATACGAAAAAACACTTTATTAGGTTTCTTTTTAATAGTGTTTTTACACTTCAGTACACTGAAATACTTGTGAGAAAGTTTGTTAGCTCCTTCTATATAGCAATGGAAACAGAAAATATGTTTTGGTAATTGACACGCTCAGAGTAAACAAACACGGGACATGTCCTTTGATGTCTTCCAAAGCGCGCGCAACACGGTGCTGATTGAACGGCTTAAAATTACTCAGTGTTTAAGATTTGACTCTGATTTTTTCAGAGTTATAAAGAGGTACGAATACTCACCTAAGCTGGTCTCGGCGATGAAAGAGTGTTTGGTGCCTCTGTTCGACTCGAATATGAACCCCGGCAGATCTTCTCGAAGAATCGTCGTCTGTTGTTGGCCGTCAGAGTTGTGTATGTGAATTTCGGCGTCTTTTTTGGATGTCAACGACCAATTCCCTACCACCAGTCTCGTCGATCCCGGTTTGGAAAGTAACGGCGTGGAATTGTTGGTGGATCGCACTGCGGCTCGTGCTCGTTGCAATTTTTCGAGGAATTCGCCACGGTTTTCTGTCGAATATATATGTAATCATTAGATATCAACAATGAAAATGAAAAAAGGTCAGCTAAAGTTAGTGCATACATAAAACGATAATTATTATCTTTAATATTGCCAGCTATAAAAAAATTAGCATCGTTTGTCTCAAGAGAACTAAGACATTATTTGCTTCAATCAATTTTTTAAACGCTTCAACCTCAACGAGCAACTTTATTGACCTAAAATCAACGGTACAAATCAAATTCAGGGGAAGTAACCTTAAGATATACCAAGTGTAAGATATGTTTTGATATTATCTTTGAATAATTCTAAAATTTTGTGGTAAACTCTCTTGATCAATTTCGATCAAACTTGGAATGTTCAGTGAAATCGGACCTTCTTTTGATTCAAATATACTTGTAATAATTTAGAGTAAGTTACTTTTGGCTTTCCCTTCATCGTTGTATATTACACTAATTATTCAAGTTCGATACCAGCATCAGATAGATAGTATATACAGCTTCCCCTTCTCAAAAAAAAAAAACGTATCACAAGGAAGAGAAATTTTGCAATAAATTTGATATCAATATAACGTGAATGTTTTTTAAGTTCTATTCAAAAATCCTTTGAAATCCATCCTAGAGAAAATTACTGAAAAATCTTGAATGTACATCAGTGATCTCTCAAATATCGAAAATAAAGGAAAATTCGCTGTTTTGCAGATGATATCATATATACAGCATCATTATTTTAGTTTCAATGTTCAGATATTATTTAGGTATAGTCGCAATTTGAATTTTCAAAAATACTAGGATGTCATCTCATAATTTTCGAGATCAGAAAATAAATGTAATGATATTTTCAAATCTGGATCATTTCCTATCATACAACGATTGGAAAACTCTTTTCCTATATATGAAAGAAAAATTCCGGAATACTCAAGGCCTTCCAAATTTTATAAACTACAACTGAAAATTGCATTATTCCCTGATAAAAACCATCTTTAACAATACATAAAAATATCTGGGCAATAGTTTCAGTGAGTCAAAGTATACACAGCTATTATGTATTGTTTTTCTTGAGCGACATTATATATGTTTAATGAAAGCATTTTCTCAAACTTCAACTAATGAAAGCGCCAGAAACAATTTAATATCTGCTGAAGAGAAAACAAAATGCTGTTTGTTTTAGCATCAACAAGCGTAAGAGATCTGCTGTGATAGAAAAAGCTTTCTTACCTTCGGTGGTGAGGCTGTCTGCCGCCCTGCCCTTGCCTAAATTTGAGACAAACAAATGAACATCACAGTTACCATAATGCAAGAAGAAAAAACAACACTAAAAACACAATTTCAAACAAAACAGATAGTTAGTCACGGATATTAAAAAAATCCTCTAACAATATGAATACTATAGTCATCGGATTAGCAGAGTATCATTTGATTTTCCAAATAGAACAAGTTCTGGTACGAGGTATCAGTTTTTAGCCAAAAAATATTTGATGGCCACCATTTATTACCCACTTTCTCTCAAATGAAAGAAGAAACAATTAATTTCCCAAGATAAAGAAAACAGGGAAATGTTTTGTTTTTAATAATAATTGGGAGGCGATGTTATATCAAATTTCAGAGGACCCATTGACGCTTTCAAAAGCTCAAATAAATCCTCACTTTTGAACAAGAAGTTATCAGCATAATCAAAAACTTGACCGGTTCACGTCTGAAATCATTTGATCAACAACCAGATGTTCTGAATGTTAGAATAATTCAGTAAAAATGTGACTTTGTAGGAGCTATTCAGTAAATATTAAAAAAAATATATTCGGGTTACCAGCTTCAAATACACTATCAACTGTCAATTTTCCAAATGTTTCTAGGTATCAAATAAATTATCAAATATCTTAATCGCTGAATCACCTTGTAGAAAAGTTCCTGATGTTCCAATTTGTTCTTCTAAATTTTTGTTTGTATTTTCATATTCTTATCAATCATTTTTGTTAGTCATCAATAACTCAAATGATGTTCATCCCACTTCCGCCAGTGGATTTGTCAAGATAATGACAAATGGTCAAAGCAAAATTCAATAAAGCATAAATACAGCTTCAAAATAAGCAAGCGAAACAAAATGAAGCATTAGCAACATACAAATATGGCTGATTCATGGTATCATAACTGCAGTCAATAAATTATGGTAAAAAATGGTTTTGTTAGTGTCTGAACAATTACAATTTGATCATCTTGTATGTATGAATCAATATTTCCATATACTTCCCATTTCACT
>JAVJAQ010004207.1:554737-651437 GCA_032362365.1 Zygogramma bicolorata
GTAAATCTGATATAAATAAAAGAAATAAAATGGACTAATCAAAAGAATATACAACCTTTTGTTTTTTTAGCTGATTCCACTATTTCCACTAATCAAAATTTCAACATAATAATTATAAACCTAACAAGAGATGCACAGTTGTCATTTCAACTTTGGAATTTCTCAATAAGGTTGATTAAGAAAGAAGGTGTTCATGGCAACCACACTTGGCTTGTTAATAATTCAGCAGGAATCTGACACTTTCCTAACGAATAAACAATGAGATTAGAACCATTGGTGTAAAAGTTGAAACTTTTCCTAGAGGTCAATTACCCTAACACCAAACTGATATTTTAGCAATCGACGCGCGTTTCGCTAACAAGGTTAGCATCTTCAGGAGAAGAACATTGATACCTAACAGTTCATTTATAACCCGGCATTGAGTTTTTTTGCGTTCTGATGTTATTTCATCAATGAGAAAGTAATAACCACGTTTGTTGCGCCGAATCACCAGATGCCAATAATTGACGAGTAGATTTTACTGCCATATTAAACCAAAATTAAGCCAAAAGCCGTATTTCGAGGACCAATAAATCAAATGATTAAACCCACCCTGCTCACGAATTTTATTTTTTCTCATAATTTCTGAACGAGGAATCACGAACTTTCTGGGTAGACAACGAATCGTTCTTTACAAATCATAAACGCACTTGTGGAAATTCGCGAAAAGCCGAGATATCCTGACATTGACATATATAAGGAGTGGTGAGAGCGATAGATTTTAAGTTAAGTCTGAAATTGACAGCCTTCTGGAATCAAAGTGGCCAGAATCATTGTTTGTAGAGATATAGTTAGTCACTGCCTGTGTAAAAAGTGAAGCGTTTTTATTGCGCCATCAACACTTTAATGCCGATATCAACCTTCACTTGACAATGCACGACAAAGTTGTCTACTCTGAAGGTAAAAATAGGAGAAGAATTATGTCTGTCGGTTTGACTGAAATATTGAAAGAGAGATTATGAAGCTTCAAAATAGGCATCAAGAAAATGTGTGATTCAGGCTAGGAAGTCCGTAAGAAAAACGAAAGAAAAGACAAAACTTAGAAACGAAATCACTAGTGCCATCTACCCGTAGTATCCATCCCTTCAAATGATATTCCCATATGGTTGACTAACTATATCTCTATAAACAATGCTAGAATTGCCGGATAGTATGCAGTTTTTTAGTGGTTTGATAGCGATAGATAGTTTTGCGAAATATTCAGTGTTCGGTGAATAAATTGGTTTTGTTTTCGTTATATCGAGTGTCATTTATTACTGTAGTCACACGGAAAACGTAACATTTCTTTTTTTTTTTAATTTATATATTTATTTATTTATTGACAAGTTCTGGTATAAGGAAGATAATACAATGTATATAATTAAGTTCAAATATTTCAAAATGAACGAAAAGTAACAATTACAAACAACTTTACATGTTTACTGATTGATGAACATCATTATGATATCAAAGTTTTTTCAAGAAAACATTTATTGATTCTTGGGTGTTTTCCGGGTTTGATGGCCGTGGTCCACAGGTTTTTATTCCTGACGTTTCGCCTACGACTATGGTAGGCATTATCAAAGTCTGTGAAGTAGCGGACGCAATGATCTCATTCTCACAGTAGATACTACTTTATTGACGTTATGATCGGCTTTATACCTGTTCTCCTGTTCGACGTCCGATATTGTTGTGTTGGAAATGGGCGTGGCTTGTTTCCTCTTGACTGGTTTGGGTCGTGTGTGCTTTAGAGCTGGTAACCAGACTCTGTTGATGTGTATGCCTTCTTCTTTTCGGTTGAGGTTGTCTTTGTGTTTGTGAATCTCTATCGCTTCTCTGTGTAACTAGTTCATTCACCCTGTATATTTCGGCGAAATATGCCTTCAAGACTTACTCGAAGCTAGCGCCTCAGGTGAAAGAAGCAAGAAGTAAACAAGTAATGGTCGCCGGTGATCGCCGTAATTTTATCGATCATACACCTTAATCATATCAAATTCAAAAATATCGCACAAAAGTGATTTTAAGCAGAATTATCGAGCACCTACCACCACGAAATTACAACACATCTCCTGTGCAAGAAGCAGTTTTCTTCAGAATATATTGCATCACATACCCTAAGACGACTTACATTATATCGCAGTTCAGAAGAAAACATTAATTTCTGTTAGTGACCTGGAATTTTAAGAAGAATGACAGCGTTATGTAGTCTTCATTCGATGCAGAAGAGAATAATAAGATTAATGACAGGAGTACTACCGCGTGAGAGTTGTTCTTTTTACATATTTTTAGTAACAATGAATATAAAAAAATGAAGTATATTATGAGAGGAATATGATTCATAACCATAATACGAGAACAAGATATGATTTACGCCTGCCAATTTCACGCCTTGGAGTATCACAAAATTCGCATTTATACCAGGACATTGTTTGCTGTAACCGTGCAACAGATCAGAGATGTCAACAGTTTCAATCTGTTCAAAATACGATTATTCGACTATGTGATTTCAAATGCTTTTTCTTCTGTGAGTGAATTTTTTGAAAATGACTTATTTTAAATTGATGGTATTTTGAAATTTTTTATATATGTTTTATCTGTTTCATTTCATGTACATTTTAACATAACTTCAAGAACTCATACTTGTTCACTTGTTGACTAGTCTGATAAGTTTTGTACTACCTTTGTATAAAATTTTAATGATGAATAAAGCTCTCTCTCTCTCCCTCTCTGTCTCTCTAGTGACACAAAATATGGGTTGAAATTTAATTCCGAAGAGATTTTTATGGTTGGTTTGACTCACTCAATCCAAGTATAGAAAATCAGTGGGTTTCTTGGGAAGAAACGACGACTTGACCGCGAATTTTTTAGGAAACATGTTGATATATATTTGAATAAAAAATAACTCAGAACTCTCAGAAAACTAATTTGTCGAAATGAATTCTAAAGTTATGCTTAACAGTTTTCAAAATTTGAAAAACTCATCGCGTGTCAGATAGACGTCAAAGTCAATTGACACTACCATAGAAGTCTGTGTTTTTCTTCACTTCTAGTTGTAACAGATTAACCGCTATCAGCGCCTTCGGTGGTCGTAGACCCTAAGCTTCCAAATTTTCCGCAGGAAGGCGGCCGATACATTTCTAAATTTATTTCTTTGTACTGTGGCTACGGTTATCCTCGAAAAGCTCAAACACAATTTGGATGTGTTACCCAAAATTAATCGTGCACGTGGAACCGCTTCTTTCACCTTCTAACCGAAATTACTGGTCGCAAAAATGACAAATTGAAGTAACAAACTTCCAAACCGCTCACCTGTGGTTTGGTTGACGTTCGTCCTGCCGGGCCGCGGATCGAACGCCGGTATCAGCGCGGAGAACTGCCTCTTCAGCACGAACTCGTCGTCCCAAGACCGCCGCTTCGCCGGCCTCGCCTCGAAGCTCTCGTCCTCCATGAACGACAGCAGATTCCTCGACACCATAACTTCCTCGTAGTCGGCGTCGTCCTCGTTTTCGTCGTCGTCGTTGTCGTCGTCGTCGCCCATTTCGTCGTCGTCGTCGAGCTCGGCGAGCAGCGTCGGCGCTCGGCACGACTCGAGGAAGTCCTCGAGAGAAACCTGTCGAACGTGGAAAGCCGTTTCAGATCTTTTCGTAACAGATTTTGTAGTATACCCGAAAGTTTATAAAACTTTCGGTGCAATAGGGAATATGCATGATATTTTTTGTTGTCATAAATTAATCATTTATGACAACAACGAAGAAAAAAATATAAATAGACTTGAAAATATTCAAACTATTTTTCAAAGTGAAATTCAAAAGAATGAATTAACTTGAGCCGTTCAAACGACACCCTGTAGCGGGAGCTTTAGAAAACGTTTCTAGTGGCGTATCTGTTTGTTTAATGTAAGCGTTCGATCGTGGAAGAAGAAGCTAAATCAACTTCTCACTAGAGTATGTATGGTATCAATGAGCAGAAACACTTCAGAAATACACCCGACAAAGTGTTTTTCAAGCGATGCGCAAGTACGAAAATAGTGGTGTAACATAATGAGAAGGAATAATCAGTACCTCCAGAACTGTTATTATTGTTGTAACAATATACAGGGTATTCCAAAATTCGATATCAAGCTTCCAGGGGCGCATTTTTCAAATCAGAATAAAACTTTTGTTCTCCATAAACATGTGTCCGCAAACGCTTCGTTACCAAACTACAGAGAGTTAAAGTTTCAAGATTTTTTTAGTTCTTTCTTTATAGCTCTTTCAGTTTTTGAGATATGAAGATCAAATTTGAAAAATAGGTTACGTTCTAGGGTTTATATCGTCCAGTATGCCGAGTGATTGTAACAAGCTACAGGAAGATATGGAATCTAAAATATGAAATGAATTCTTTGTTTTGTTTATACATTTTTTTGTCTCCTGTAATTTTCACGCATCTGCGACCGTTATTGAGAATAAAATTAAAGTCATTTTCTTGTAATTCGCTAGATTTATTAAATTTGTCAACGAAACAATGAAAAAGTGAATAGTGGACTTTGACTGCTATTTTCAATTTGACGTTTAGGTTTGTTTCGAAGCATTTGACATTATATGATAGTTGTTGGATGTCTCTTCGTGTATTTGTTCAACTTTAAAATGGAAAATGATCCATATTCATTTGAACATCGGACTGACATCCATTTTGTTTATGGTCTGGCTAATGGTAACTGACTTGAAGCTCAGAGGTTGTAAGCGCTACTATAGAACTTTTATAAATTTCCATCAGCATCTTCGGGAATACGGTGGATTTCAGACTACAAGGCACGATGCTGGCAGACCGTGACAAGCAAAATGGGCTTGACCCCTGAAAACATATATTCCTATACAATCACTTGGCATACTGGATGATGTAAACCCTAAATCGTATCTTCTATGTCAAATTTGATCTCATTATATCAAAAACTGAAAGAGCTATGAAGAAAAAACTGAAAAAATCTGTAAACTTTAACGCTCTTTAGTTCGGTAACGAAGGGTTTAGGGAGACATGTTTATGGAAAACAAAAGTCTTATTTTGACTTGAAAAATGCGCCCCTGAGACTTGCAAGTGTGTCCGTCCCTATAATTGAAAATCAATTCCTTCATTTGTATCGACGAAAGCAAATGCAGGATTTACTTCTGTGAAGAAACCTGCACTGGCACCGGTCGGATATAATTCAATGCCCTTCGTGGTATTAGCCAGGGGAGTAGTCTGACAGGTGCCAGCCAAAACCTACTGTGTAGGTAATTTCAGACTGGCCTGAACAGATTGTTTGAAAGATGATTTGATTTAACGCCAGTCTTCAAGTATGCCCACTGACTATGTCAAGTGTTTATACGAAATCACTTGAGACTGCTTAAAAACTGACCACCACCGACTTCTAAGCAATGATAAAGATCTCAGAATCAAAGTTTTCAAGAACTGCCAGTAACATGTCTGGTGTTATCAGCCGTCATTCTTGTAAAACTCATTGCCTCAGGTCATCTTGTGTAAATAATTACCTACGTTTTGTATCACATTTCTTCATAAATATTTTGTCAGTCAAATAATTGGATTAGAAAAACTATCACACAATTATAGTGAATACAATTTAAAAACTGTTGCACGTCATCAATGACGACATGAAATCAACGCAGTACAAATCCATTGATGAAAATGCATTGGAAAGTTTATTTTCAATTTCAAATTTGGCGCATTGTTATTCTTTGGCATTTGGTTGGCAGCACCCTCGATGTTGCCGCAATTTTTTTGTAGTCTGTTATTGAGAATTGTCATTCAAAAGTGACAGTTCTGGTTTAGGTCTTTTTGGTACTCAAAATTATAAAATTGTGATCAAAAAGTGTGTATTTCTATGCTTCTATGAAAGTATCGGTCTCAGGCTAGTCGTAAAAATTCCAGAAAAGTTAAAACTTATCGCTGCCAAGAATTGGTGACATCCACAATTAGTCATTTTGAAAGAGAGCGGGATAATAATGTCGCTAAGCTTTCCTTAACGGCTGTTAGAGAGCTGAATTGAATACAACATAGTAAATTATATTTATAATCTACATTCAGATATTTATTTTTATCGTGTTGCAGCAGATTCGAAGACAAGTATGTGTACAGTCAGTGTGATTTCTCAAAAGATTAAAGATAAAGGTAATAAACCACCAAAAGGCTTACAAATTCTACAGTACTGGATATAGGTGTTATGTATAACAATTTTTATACTATGTAGGAACGCAGAAAGTATTTGCAGTTTATAAATATGGGAAAATCTCGATATTTCACAAAAAGTTTGGATGTACTTATACAATACAGGTCCCTTATATGGTCACCCATATACAATGTCCACATAAATAATATTGAGTCCATCCAAAGAGGCTTTATGAAATATATTACTTACAAACTAGATGGAGTTTACCCTGAACAGGGTATCGATAACAGAATACTATCAAATAAATTCAATCTATTATCCCTTCAAAACTGAAGAACCTATTACTCTATAATTTTCATTTATGAACTGGTGAATAATCTTATTGACTGCCCCGAACTACTCTCCCAACTCAACTTTCATGTTCCACTACTAAACTCCAGAAATGAACTGACTTTTTATCTACCAAATTCAAGAACAAACATATTACCTAAGTCACCAGTCGTTGCAATGAGCAAACTATACAATCAACTCTGTACAAACCTCGACATTTATTGAGAACCTATTTTTCAAGTTAAGAACCATATTAAGAAAATTCTACACTCTAGTCAAAATATATGAGCCTATATTGAAGTCGAACCATGTATGTGATCTTATTACTGATATTATAATACCAGTGAATTATATTTATGTAATATAAATGAAATATGCTTTTGCTTATCAGCTGTATATCTGACTTGTGTGCTGCATGAGAGTTTTCATATAGTTTTTTGCCAAATGTTTCCTTGATTTTTTTGTTTTATCTTTTCAGGTGTTTTCAGTTAATGAAATTGGAATTGTATTTATATATATAGGCAGATATAAAATTGTCAAATGCTTGTTAATGATATTTATATGTCTTGTTATTGGGATTTATTCTTGTTTAGACACTAAACATTAAAAAAAAACAATATATATGCTTGAAACCTTTTGAAGCTCCCTATTGGAAAACTAGGAAAGAACATTTTCATGAGTAAGCTTCCATATTTCAATGAATAATAAAAAGTACTCATTAACAAAGAAGGTTTGTGAAATTTTTCCATTTTCCTTCTTTCCTATTCAAGACGTCACTTTGATTTATATCTAAAATTCCATGATTCTATAACAATCTGTGTGTAGTGTACTTCAAAATTCAACCATGCCCACGATAACAGCAACAGTTCTCAAATTGTATCAGCTATAGATATTTATATCGGAAACTAACTGGCCGAATTTGACAAATGAGATGTCATTTGAAAAAGAATCAAATACCCTTTCAAAAAAGTTATCACTCAACCCCTTCCAACATTGTTGAATTGCAATGTTGAGAATCGTGTCAAAAAACTTCCCCCTTGACCAATGTGATGTGTACGACCGATTTTTCTTGAAATGAACGTGAAGTCAGATGTCTGTTTCGTTTTAAATTACAACCCTCGTATGTATCAGGCGCGTATACAAGGGGGGGTAAAGGGGGTAATGATCAGTCAGTCACATAACATATTATAATATATATTGAAAAATATAGGGGGATATCAAAAAATATAATAAATGAATGAAAAATCAATCACAATTTTATTTCACCTTTACTCCCTGTAAGATCGCAAAATCCAGTAATTAAATTCAAAATTATTACCAAAATTATAGAATATCTCATATTATATAGTCTAGTATTTAGGGAGGAATTGATTATAACCAACAGTTCTGGAAGAACGTTCGTGAGTTTCCACTTCGATAGATACCGCTTTCAAAAAGTGCGATTCTAACATTATGCCTATCATTGAAAATGAAATATTGACTTTGACCTGATCTGACAATATCTCAGAATCGGTTAACTGGTCCAGCACTGTAACACATTCATTCCTGGGACTTACCCATAGAAGCTGATGCATTGATAGATCGTTATGTTGATGAGAAAAACCTAAATTTAAATTTATTTTTCTGTTGCATTATCTTGTGTTCAATAAGTATATACTTTTCATTCTACTCATATTGATATGTAGTATGATAAATACATGAACCAATATCATTATAACGGTTTATTTTTACTAACGTTGACAAGGCAAATGTTTGTTATCTCTAAAGTGTGACGTTTATTTTTAATAAAAAATTGTTGTTTTCCCCACTTTCCAATTTTATTTATGAAAAAAATGAAGATTAAACAAATCTGACGGTTTTTCTTTTCACAGTTTCCTAATAATTCAAGTCATCCCGAAATGTGAGTTTGTAAAAAGGCCAATATGAATTTAAGTTTTGATAAAATGGTGGAAACGCATGATTTTCTCAGTGATTACCCCCCCCTATAAACTTGAGCTGTATACGCGCCTGGTATGTATACACATAGTGCCGATCAAGTTCCGAATTTTTCCAGACCATTGGAAAAGAAGCAAAATACTAACCTGTTCGCTATCGCTGCTCGTCGAAGTGAGGCTCATCGTGAGCGCCTGGCTGAGTCCCTGCACAGCGCCCGCCGTTGTGGAGATTCCGCCCGCTTGATTCGCCGGATTGTTGCTCGTCGACAGGCTCGGGTAGCTCTGCGCCGTGCTGAGCAGCCCGCTCGGGAAGTTGCTCGACAGCGCGAGCCGCACCAGACTCGAGACGGAGTTGGGGGCGCGCGGGAACAGCGATCCGCCGCCGCCTGCGATCTGGTTGTTTTGCGCGCTGTTGCTCTGCGCGTTGTTCGCGTTCGACGCGTTCGAAGACGTGACGGAAGCCAACGTGCGGCGACGAGCCAAAGCGGCGAACGTCTCGAGCAGCCCTGTGAAATTCATCACTACTTTTTGATAAAGACGTGTTGAATCGTGGACGTTTCGGCGTTTGTCGAGTAAGCAACGAACTTATTTTGAGATGAGTTCAGAGCGGTTTATGGGTTGTTAGCGATGGTCTGACGTTTTCTCAACAGCGATGCGTTAAAAGTCCGAGTAGCCTTCCTTATCGCCTTACGCTCATTGAGGGTAGAATTGAGAAAGTATATAAGAAGAGCACACGGGAAAAATTATGAAAGTCTATTGTACATCAAATTTGTTTGTATACATAATATTTTTGAAGCTGCATTTTTTGGTACCTAAATGAACGGAAATATCGATAACAGTCACATAGAATACGTGAATTTGAAAATACACGTACTCGGGAAAAACGATGAAAGATATTGCATTTCGAATAATATCTTCTGATAGGTCGGTTTGAGAGCTAAAACACGCGTTTACATTAATGGGATAACATATTGAAAGAAACTGTTTTTATTATTTGCTTTAAATACATAACTGACTAAGCCGAATTATAATTAAAAACGCTCTCATGAATATTTATGGCTTTTGCACAATCATTGTTTTTTTCCATGTGTTCTTCATATATGTTTACCAGCACGTTAGGTGTAGGAACTCTGAGTTGACTCTGATTGGTTGGAGATTTATATTTTTTAATTAGCAGAAAAATAAAAAATACACAGGTTCACCAATTGAATTAATACTCCAGTCAATGGGGAACAAAAAAGGCCTTTGCTGTGCAAGAGGTGGAAGGTGGAGTAACTCTGATTTTGGTTATAAGTTATTAGGTTAGGGACCCTGATGAAAAATACAAGTTTTCGACCTTGTGGATGGTGCGCGCTATGCGCTATCTTGGATTAAAGGTACGAAAAATTGGTTTCTACAATTTAACGTCAACCAAAACAAAAATATTTGATTCAAATTTTCAGAGGACAAAAGTTCCTACAATTTTTGTGACCAGACTTTTTTTCTACGTCTAACGGGTAGCGAGTTAAAGCGAACGAAATCTGAATTTCGTTTTACTCATTTTGAGAAATGATTTGTAACTATTTGTTACCTAATAATTGATGATTGTTGTTTCGTATTCATTATATAATTATTACATTTGGCAAATTCCAAAGCTAACTCATTTCCACATCAACATGAGGTAAAGCTAACAGCGCGTTGTTTTCAATTGTGTGATCCTCAGTAGGACTAATCTATAGATGTTCTTGTCCGAGTTTGATTCGTTCATTTCTTCTTCTTTAACGGTCTGGGTTGATTGATGGTGTATTCGTCAACCGTTTTTTTTTTGTTTTCTTCCTATTTATTTGATTCATTATTCATTTGATTCTAATTTTCCCTTTTGAAAACTTGTAAGTTTCTAGGGAAATAAACATCATTCGAAATCGAGTCGAAAATTTGGGTCCCTAACCTAATAACATATCCCAAAATCAGAATTACTCCACCTTTTGCAGGCAAAAACCTCCTTTGACTGGAGTACAAGCTCAGATCTCTCTGAGGGACCAATTCGGTGTCATTAGTACTGAAACAATGAATTTTTTCCGATCAATAAGTAAAATATCAACATGTAAGCCAAAACTCATTGCAAAGCAACAATTCTGTTCAGTTTTTGAATGATATGAAATCGAAATAAGTTAAAATCGATAAATTCAAAAAGACGTCGAAACACACTGACATCAGAACTCATATCAATGACAGTTTTTTTACATTTGAACAGTGGTTTTTGTGATAGTTGGACTTGTATTTTTTCGATTCCTTCGAGAATTGGCGTCGCATTTACGTTTTGCAATCATAAAGTTCCTTCAGAGTAAAAAAAAGTTGTAAAAGAGAAGGACGACGATCGTTTCAATGCAGTTATAAACTAAAGACCGATCCAAAAGCCTGCAGACCACGACTAACAAAACCAAACCGCCATCAATTCATCAGACATCGGTCGTGAAAGCATACAGGGTTGAAGGTCAATTAATCACAGTCAATAGTCTCACTCGACGCATCTTTCGCTAACCAAGTAAGCAACTTTTAAAGAAATTGATATTGAAATAATAAAAAACTACAGTTCATCATCAATCATCATCAATGTTTTTATTCTCACAGACCCTGTGATTTGACAATTCGAAAGATTTCTGACTGATGTATATGATAACTAGCATTTGCATGAGTTGAAATACTGTCGGATCTGTAAGAAACCAGCTTAAGAGTTAACACCAACCTACCAAATTATTCCTGACGGTAAAATACTTGCAAAATTCCCCCTGTCAAGGAACTATCTGACAGAAATGTTTGCCTCTTTCAGGTATCAATTTATTTTCTTGGAGATTCTTGTTTAGCGAAACGTGTCGAGTTTTATTGTTTCCAGATTGTAGTTGGAATAAATGATCGATTTGAAATGTTCACTTTAAAATTAAATATTAGAATGATCCGTTCAATATCTTGGAGTAGTCTGTATTGTGGGTGTGATCCATTCTAGAATATGTTTTCATAAGTTAGTAGGATTTTGAACGAAATTAATAAGATTTAGATTTTGTTAAAAGCTGAGATACTGAAGGCCAATAGCACAGCTCTATTTAATGCAGATTTAAACTAAGCTAGGTTCAATCACTAAGGAACAAGGAATCTGATTGGCAAATCTATAGCAACAAAACCTAGTTGAGATTAACCACAATTAAAGCCAAGCAATCGGCTGTTGGGGCCAATTGCACCGACTTTTTCTAATGTGATCATTAACAAAGGGACTCTTCAAGAGAGATGAATAGCAAGGTGTGATAAGGAAAAAAATAGTAGTTTGGCTCTACATAATAACAGCCTCCAGACAGAACAGAGTTCTGGTATAGAGAGGAAACAAAATTATATCATAAAATGAAGTACTACAACAATGAATTCAAAAACAATATCTGGTAATTTAGAGAACATCATTATGTAAGGAAATATTTCTTCAGTTCTTTTGAAAAAATATGAATGGATTCGGATAATTATATTTTTTATGGTAATTTATCTGAAGTTACTAATGATGAGGAAATAGGAGGAACTATATTTGCATCAAGTATATATCAGAATATGAACGTTTTCAATCAAAATAAGAGTTCAATCAGGGCCAGTTGTACCGCTTCAACTCAGCAGAGATTCAACTAAGCTTGGCTCATTCTTCAAGGAACAAGGAAGCTGATTGGCAAATCCATAGCAACAAAGCCTGGCTTATATGAATCACAACTTAAGAAAAGCGGTGCAATTGGCCGTTAATCTACTAGCTCTAACCCGACTCTTGAAAAATAAATAAGTAGCACTAAAAATAATACCTGCTGTCGTTGTCGGCTCGATCTGGTTATTGGACTCTGTCGTCAGATTCGGCACGCTGACACTCATCGGATTCGTAACGACGATCGCGTTGTTACTATTGTTCTTGGCGTTATTGGAATTCGTCACAGCCTCGTCCTTATCACTACTACAATTCCCGCCGCTCTTCGCGGCGTCCGCTTTCCGCCTGGCCGGCCTATCCTCGTCCGCTTCCGAATTACCCGACACCGAAATCCGAACGCCGCCGCCGCCGATCGCGCCGCTCAAAGAAGCCGAATGCGACCCGATCTGACCGGTCTGCCCGATGCTCAGAGCCGACTGCAACAGCTCGGCCGACAGGAAATTGTTCGTGTTGTTCCGCAGCATGTCGGATCCCTCGCGGATCTTGTCGAGCGCCTCGACCGCCTCGACGAAGCTTTGCGCGGCCGCCGCCGCGGCCGCCTGCGAACTGATGATCTTCGAACCGCGATTCGATTTCGTCATGTTCGAGTTACTGGAGGACGACGACGACTTGTGCGACGATTCGTTGCTCGTTTTCGTGTCGCACAGCGTCAGGCTCTCGACTATCGTCGCCAGATCCGTCGAGTTGTTGATGGCGGAGAGGTCGTGGTGGGGGTCGCGCAGCGGATGCACCACAACCGACATTTCGCTGTCGTTGCCGGCCGCCTGCGATTCGCTCGTGACCGCGACGAGCGCCTCGTTGCGGGCCACGGACAGAACGCTCTCGGCGATCGTTTCCGCCGCCTGCTTGGCCGCCAGGTTGTCCGCCGAGGCGGCTTGATCCGTCGACGCTACCGAAGCTTTCGTGTCGGTCGCTTCGGGCAGGCTCGGCGTCGAACTGCTCTTTCGGCTCGTCAGCACGCTCTGTTTGTCCTTGTCGTTTTTCTGTTTGTTGTTCGCGTAGCATTTCGAAGAGGACGCCGCCGCTGCAGCCGCCGCCGCGGCTTCCGCGTCGTAGCCGGGCGCCAACTTGATGTCGAATTTTCCTTCGGCTCCCATCCGGTAGGAATTCGAACCGCCGTGATCCCAAGTCACGTCGATCCAACCGCTGTGCAGTTCGCCTGTAACAGTACCTTGAAATGAAAAATAAAACGATTAACATACGCCGAGTCATTTACCCAATCGAAGGTGTAGGTATGACTAGAGTGATTCACGTAATTTGACATTGATTGACAAATTCCACATAATTACTGCACTACTCATCAATACGAGAATTATCAAAACTCAATATGCACTTTCCACGCTAACGTTTGTTTGATGACAATAAAAATAGTGAATCCTTGCATTTTTATTGTAGGACCATGCAGGAAAGGAGGATTTTAACTCCCCTTAGGTTTACAGGCTCCATCCAAATCCATTCTGGTGATTTCATCATTACTAATGCAGTTGCAGTCAAGAAGAGTGTTGTTAGTTGCAAACTTTCAAAACGATGAATGTTAATAAGATTTGCCTACAGTTGTGCAGCGAACAAAGATCCTTGTCTTGAGAAATGGAAATGATTTCACTTATTTCATAAGTGAGAGTTAAAAGTCCATCAGAATACTATAGCCCAGTTGTCAGGGTTTGAAACGAAAGTGAATCCTGAAAAAATACATAATAGTGATTAATTTTGGGCTTTTTGGTGCACATCGTGATATTAATTTCAAGAGTCTTAATTTGTTGATATTAATTTGTTCCTATGGCAAATATTTTTTGCAATGGTAAATTTTTCACTTTTCGTGCCACATCTTTTAACATATCACGAATTTGCCAAATTCAATGGAGATCAAAGAGATCTGCTATTAAATTACCTTCAAAAAATAACTTGAGCTTGTGTACAATGACTAGTTTTCGACATTTGAAGGCTGACAGTCGAATTGAAAATAGTCATATTCTTCTTCATATTTTGATTCAAAGTTCATTATTGAAGCCTGAAAAATGCATTTCAACTTTCATAAACTAGAACTAGACCATAAAAGACGAATGTGACAAAGCGGAATACCCTGTGATAATTAGTTACAGAGATTGAGCGCGTCAATGTTGTCTCCAAAACATCCACAAAAAACATGCTACCCCCATTCTCGTCTCGTGGCTCATTTCTGAATTCTGTGAGGGAAAAAACTCATGAAATATTGCACAAACAAGACTAAACAGACAGCTACAATCACCATAATCTGAACTCGCTACAATTAGTTAACGAGATAGTGTTATTTTACACCCTTGATTTTGTATCATAACTCATTCTAAAAGCCAACCCGCTCTATCTCGATAACTATTTTCCTAGCGAGGTACAATTACAGTCATTTTCTCGTTTGTTCAGTCCAGTTGGTGAAAGGTTTCATGTTTTTTCCACCAGAGGGTTTGGTAATAAGTCACGAGACAAAGTAGGGTAGTAGCTGTAGTTTTTTTGTTTTGATCCATCTTGCCAACTAATAACACATTTTGATGTTTGAACACTCGTTTTCTCCATATGACAATACCATTTCTTTACAATTAACTAATAGAATCTCGTATGCCACATTTAAAAAAATACCTCGACAGAATTCTAGAAGTGAAAAGATTTTTTATTGCAAAAATATTTGAACAAATGTTTTGCGTAAGGCACCCGTGTGAGAACTCCCATAAATATTTTGGTACGTATTATGGATAGATCTTGAACTTAATATATTTATTGAACTGTCAAGTGATTTTTCGTTACTTTTTCGGCACTGGCTTTTATTCTTTCTATAATAAGTAAGTTATTTTTTATCCCAAGAAACATTAGATGTTTATAAATAATTAGGGAAAAACTATAAGCACAAAATCCTGATAGTAATTTGTTTATATACACGTATATGCACTTATATATACTTTCCCTTTTATAATTTGTTCGAGTTCTGTTAGATATCAACTTCTGAGCATTTTCTGTTATTGGGTGTACACCTTTTGGGAATAAAGAGCTATCTACCTATTTTCACAGGGTATCCAGTTTTTCCGCATTGTTCTTTTTTATAGTCTAGTTTATAGAAGTTAGAAATATAAACAGTGGAGGTTTTCGAGTCATTTTCGCCATTTTCAGGTCGACCTTTCAGCCTTCATCAAAAATGAAAAATGCAATCTTCTTACAAAAATATATGTATGTCGCCACATAGGAAATGATGTCCACAAATCGGGATTCTTGAAATACACTTTTCAATAAATACTTTCACCCAAATTACACTATCATGTATTTTTTTCCGAAGTAATTTCTCTGACGACTGGGCTAATGAAAAAATATTATTTTCGAACTTTGAAAAATATTTGACATAATGAAATGATAGTTCTTCGGAAGAACTGTCTGAAAAGCAAGGCTTTATATTACACCTTTCAAGAGTGCAGACTATATCTACAAACGCCAAAATAACCCAAAAAACTAAAAAAAAATACTTGCCTTCGCCGGGCGGATTACCGTCTTGATCCCTCCACTTCCAATCCACTCCTCTGACCACCCGCGCCCCGACAGTCATATGCTTCAACAGCTGCGACTTGACCAACCTCCTCTGCTTCCTCAGGTGAGCCTCTTGCTCCTTGTGCGCCTTGCCCATGTCCTCGTACACGCCCGTAACCTGACCGTATATCTCGAAACCGGACAAACTCAGATAGTGCGTTTGACCGGAGGCGTTCTTGCCGGCCTGCTGTATCCTGACGTGCCTCCATCCTTGCGATTCGTCCGACGGCACTTCCAACGGCCAAGTCGCCGTACTGCCCGGATCGTTGAGCGACATGTCGTGCGTGTGAGTGTAGAGCGTCGTCCAAGTCGCGCCGTCTTTCGACATTTGAAACTGCCAATTCCTCAGGGCGGATCTACCGTACCCTCTGGCGTGTCTCAACGTGTAAGCCGTAGGGATCAAATTCACGCCCAAATCGATGCCGAACCAAGCGCGTTTGTCATCGTTGGTGTGACAGTTCAACGCGGACGTGTCTCTCGACAGAATATCCTCCACCCTTCCGTAGGGCAAGTTGCGCGCGTCGGAACTCGTGACGGCTACCAGATTGTACTGGCCGGGATTCACCCATTCCGAACTCGTTTTGCCGTTGGTGCCGATGAAGTAGATCAAACCGTTCTCGTCGAAGTCGTGAGCGTGCTTGAACGTCTGATACTTTTGTTCGCGTAGCTTCTTCAGGAACTGGAACGTGTTACGGTCGTAGTCGTACCACTGCTTCGCCACCATTTTCAGCAAGTACCGTTCCAATTGCGCCACCGTCGCGAGAGGCTCCATCTTGAGCCCTCTGCCGGATCTATCTATCAGTGCGCTCTCGCCTGAACCTTTTTCCAGCCTGAATCGCAACCTTCTCGTCAGTATTTGGAGGCCGTAACCCGTGCCGGGAGTTTCGTAGAGGTAAACCGGCAGTTTCTCGATGCTCTCCAGCACGGCGATGAGTTTGTGGACGAGGATCGAAACGGAATCGTTGTCTTCGTTCGATCTGTTCTTGAAGCAATGCTTGAACACTTGGACTCTTTGTTTTTGGAATTTGCTCATTTTGCTCGATTTCAATCCTTGATCCCAATAGCTCGTCGACAGCAGCGACAGTAGAGCTTGCACCAAACCGGAACTGTGCAGTTCGTACGCGGATACCACTCCGTCCTCTTTGAGGATTTGCGTCAGATCGTCCAACGCGTTGTGGAGGATCTCCTTCCAAGAATTGCCCCCTTCGCGGTTGTTTCCGTAGGAGCATTGCTTCTGGCAGGCTCGTTCTATTTGCGCTACGATGTTGCCCAACTTGGCGACGATGCCTCTAGGTTGGGCTTGCGCGGCTCTGAAATAGTGCTCGTAGATTTGGTGCGCCAAGTATTTGACTTTCATTTTGTTCGCTTCGAGTTTGGATCGAAGACGTTTGCCCTTCTTGTTTGTCCAACCAGCCAAAAATTCTGGACCTTAATAGGAAGGAAATGCGTTGTGAGTGAATTGAGATTACCAATACTCCGATTGAGCTCAATTTTCAAATTACAGTTAATATGAGAAATTCATGTGCAGACCCAACTTTTACATTCTAATATGCACAACTTTGCATGCATGTATTCAAAGCATGTGTCACTTGCGACCTAATAGCCTAAGAGCAAGCGACACCGCCAGACCTTCATTATTTTATAAAAGCTGAAAGTTTCTCAGGACATGTCCTCAACATAGGTAAGAACAATCAGCGACTATGGAATTTGGATCTTAGTTACTTAAGCAAGAAACAGGCAATTACCCTAACACCAAACTGATATTTTCGCACTCGACGCGCGTTTCGCTAACAAGGTTAGCATCTTCAGGAGAATCAGTTTCAATTTTCTCTCCTGAAGATGCTAACCTTGTTAGCGAAACGCGCGTCGAGTGCGAAAATATCAGTTTGGTGTTAGGGTAATTGATCTCTAGGAAAAGTTTCAACTTTTACACCAAAGGTTCCAAAACTCATCGTTTATTTAAGAAACAGGCAGCAAAGACTTTTTTCTGAGTCATGTGTTCTCATACATATTTCTTACAGATGTCGTAGCTTCAAGCACACATTTTCTTGATTAATTACACATAATAAGAAGATGGCAATCAATTCAGAAGCAGACGTAGAATATTTCATCAATATCCTAGATCATTCATATTTTTATGAGTATTTTCAGGCTCAAACTATTATTTATCGTATAAACTTCTATTGTTCTATTGCTTTGAAGCTTCATCAGCTTTGTCAATATTTCAATCAAACCAATGTACCAACCTGACAAATAGATATCTGCACCTACTTTACCCTTCATGGAAAATAACTTTATCTTACATTGTCAAGTAAACAGAAATATCGTCTTTATAAGGTAGATGGCGTCCCAAAAACACTTCAAATAGTGTCAAACGTAAGTATAATTATAAGTTGATGAAGTTTAGGGGTGTCTGGCAGTGGGTTGAAACCAGAGTAAGTGTCTGGTAATGGATGATGTGATTTCTAATATAATTTCGAAGAAATCATGAAAAACCTGAGCTTTATACGTTGACGAAAGTGAAGTACTATTTTATAAACCTCTGCTACCTGGTATCTGACCAAGTAACCATCATCCAAACTTCATAGTCAATGATCGTTCTCACCTGTGTTGGGGAGATGCTAAGATAAACTTTCAGCTTTTATAAAATATCGAGGGTCTGGCGGTCGCGAGCTCTTGCTCTATAAATTCAATATTTGAAATTTTGCCTCAGATTGTACAATTACAAGATACGACGATTGTGGCGGATATTCATGAGAAAATATTAAGAGAATCAAGTTTTATATAATGTTCGTCTAAGTTGTATAACGTCCAATCGCCGCCACTGACTATTACGATAAATAGTGTTTATTCTGAAACGTTGATGTCAAATTTCGTGTTATTCGTATAAAAATTTTCATAACTCTTGATTCACATTAATGGCCAATCCAATGAAAACCTTTTTCATATTCAAATTCAGCATGACTTAAAACCTTTTAACACAAATTCAGCATGACTTAAAACCTTTTAACATAGTTTCATTGAAAGATTCAAAAAATCAACAGGAGGGGGAATCAGTTTTGAAATATAGAAATATTTCTGGTAGAAAATCGCTGCTTTACTCAGGAGTTCTCACTTACAATATCTTGCCAAAAAACTTGAAAGAAATAAAAAATATAAATAACTTTAAATCAAAATCAAAAAAATATTTCTTGAGACTGAATAGAATTTCCAAGTATTTAAAATTCCTTTTTAGTCATTTTTATGTTATGATCTAACGGTTTAATTCATTCTGTGTTTGTATCTTGTTAATGTTTTTCTATATGTATATCCCTGTATAAGCATTAGCTTCTTGGGATCAGTTACTCAATAAAATAAACAATAAACTTGATATTTTGAACAAATTATTTTTTCAAAACAGTTTATTCTCCATTCTAGCTCTTGAATTTTCTGTTCTGTGTTGGGGAAAAATCTGAAAATTTTGGTATAATTTCAAGAAATGGTCAGTGAAAGTACCACGTACGCCACTGAAGAATTTGAAAATATCCGCAAAAATTAGGTTTAGGACTTATATATGTATTTTTATAATACAAGGAAAATTCCCCAGTCTGAATTGACATTTTGATTTTGTGCTCTACTACAGTTATTGATTCTTCCTAGGTATGAATCTTTCATTTACCATGCAGCTATCTCTCAGTCTATGAGTGATTCATACAGTGAGTGTTAACTCAATGGCATCAGAATGGAGCATTCTGAAAGAAGGTATGAAGAAATTTCGACAATACTGTCAAGCCAACTTCTTTATTGAGATATATATTGTCAGATTGAGAAACTCACTTTTATATCATAGAATAAAATTTTATGCTTCCCTCTTTATCAACTCGGTTCTCATACAGAAATCCCAAAGGAGCCCTCAGCAGGAAATATGCATGGAATTTGAATTTGTCTCAAATAATTTTTTTTCGAATTTTTATTATCATTACATTTTAATCAGAAGGTATATTTTTATTCACCAATTATTCAAACACATAAAATACAGAATGAAAGTGAGAAATTAGCATTAGCAGCATATTTTGCATCAAATATCGATTTTACGTGAGCATTGATCAAAGAAGTGAAAGCTCTTGGAATACGAAAAAACACTTTATTAGGTTTGTTTTTAATAGTGTTTTTACACTTTAGTACACTAAAATACTTGTGAGAAAGTTTGTTAGCTCCTTCTATATAGCAATGAAACAGAAAATATGTTTTGGTAATTGACACGCTCAGAGTAAGCAAACACGGGACATGTCCTTTGATGTCTTCCAAATCGCGCAACACAGTGCTGATTGAACGGCTTGAAATTACTCAGTGTTTAGGATTTCACTCTGATTTTTTCCGAGTTATGAAGAGGTACGAATACTCACCTAAGCTGGTCTCGGCGATGAAAGAGTGTTTGGTGCCTCTGTTCGACTCGAATATGAACCCCGGCAGATCTTCTCGAAGAATCGTCGTCTGTTGTTGGCCGTCAGAGTTGTGTATGTGAATTTCGGCGTCTTTTTTGGATGTCAACGACCAATTCCCTACCACCAGTCTCGTCGATCCCGGTTTCGAAAGTAACGGCGTGGAATTATTGGTGGATCGCACTGCGGCTCGTGCTCGTTGCAATTTTTCGAGGAATTCGCCACGGTTTTCTGTCGAATATATATGTAATCATTAGATATCAACAATGAAAATGAAAAATGTCAGCTAAAGTTAGTGCATACATAAAACGATAATTATTATCTTTAATATTGCCAGCTTCAAACAATTAGTATCTTTTGTCTCATGAGAACTAAGATATTATATACCTTAATCAATTTTTTTTAAACTCTTCAACCTCAACGAGCAACTTTATTGACCTAAAATCAACGGTACAAATAAAATTCAGGGGAAGTAACCTTAGTATATGTTTTGATATTATCTTTGAATGAATTCTCAAATATTTTATGGTAACCTAGGCCAATTTTGATCAAACTTGGAATGTTCGGTGACAGTGAAATGAACCTTCTTTTGATTCAAATAGACTTGTAATAATTTTGAGTAGGTTACTTATGGCTTTCCTTCATCGTTGGATATTACACTAATTATTAAAGTTCGATACCAGCATCAGCTAGATAGTATATACAACTTGTCCCTACATCTTTTTCAAATCATGTTGAGTTCTCAAAAAAAACGATATCACGAGGAAGAGGAATTTGGCAATGAAATTGATACCAATATAACGTGAATGTTTTTTACCTTCTATTCAAAAACCCTTCAACATCCATCCTAGAGAAAATTACTGAAAAATATTGAGTGTTCATCAGTGATCTCTCAAATATCGAAAACATATGATTTGCAGATGATATCATATATACAGCATCATTATTTTGGTTTCGATGTTCAGATATTATTTTGGTATAGTCGCAAATTGAATTTTCAGAAATACTAGGATGTCATCTCACAATTTTTGAGATCAGAAAATAAATGTAATGGTATTTTTAAATCTTGATCATTTCCTATCTACAACGATTGGAAAACTCTATACCTATATATAGAAGAAAAAATCCGGAATACTCGAGGCTTTCCAAATTTTATTAGCTATAACAACTGAAAATTGCATTATTCCCTGATAAAAACCATCTTTAACAATACATAAAAATATCTGGGCAATAGTTTCAGTGAGTCAAAGTATACACAGCTATTATGTATTTTATAGCGTTTCCGATTTTTATGATTGATTTTTCCTTTTTATTCTTCAATTTATACCCTGTTCCACACTGTAAAGTATCATGGAATAAAGCTGTTATTATTATTATCGTTTTTCTTGAGCGACATTATATATGTTTAACGAAAGCATTTTCTCAAACTTCAACTAATGAAAGCGCCAGAAACAATTAAATATCTGCAGAAGAGAAAAGAAAATGCTGTTTGTTTTAGCATCAACAAGCGTAAGAGATCTGCTGTGATAGGAAAAGCTTTCTTACCTTCGGTGGTGAGGCTGTCTGCCGCCCTGCCCTTGCCTAAATTCGAGACAAACAAATGAACATCACAGTTACCATAATGCAAGAATAAAAAACAACACTAAAAACACAATTTCAAACAAAACAAATAGTTAATCACAGATATTAAACAAAATACTTCAACAATATGAATACTATAGTCATTAGATTAGCAGAATATTATTTGATTTTCCAAATAGAACAAGTTCTGGTATGAGGTTTCAGAACCGACATCAGCCAAAAAATATTAGATGGGCATCATTTATTACCTCCATTCTTCCAAACGACAGAGGAAAAAACATATAGAAAACAGAAATATGATTTCGTTTTCAATAATAAATGATAGTTTGAAGGCAGTGTTGATGAAATTTCAATGGATTTGCTGACACTTTCAAAAACCCAAATTAATCATCATTTTTAAACAAGAAGTTATCATCGTAATCAAAAACTTGGCCTGTTCAAGTCAGAAATCATTTGACCAAAAATCTGTTGCTCTGAATGTAAGAATAATTCAGTAAAAGTGTGAATTTGTATGATCAGTTGAATAAACACAAAAAAAGTTATATTCCTATTACCAGCTCCACATACACTATAAACTGGCAATTTTTCAAATGCTTCCAGGAATCCAATAAATTACCATATATCTTAATCACCTCAGAAAAGTTTTTGAAGTTCCAATTTCTTCCTTTAAATTTTCATTTGTATTTTCATATTATAATCATGTTTGCTAGTCATGAACTTAACTTAATAGATGTTCACTTCCGCCAGTGGATTTGTCAACATAATGACAAATGGTCGAAGCAAAATTTAATAAAGCGTAAATACAGCTTCAAAATAAGCAAGCGAAACAAAATTAAGAATTAGCAACATACAAATATGGCTGATTCATGATATCATAACTTCAGCCAATAAACAGTCTGAACAATTACAATTCGATAATCTTGTATGTATGAATCAATATTTACATATACTTCCCATTTCACTTTTTTCAATGTTGTTTTTAAAGTATTTTGATCTTTTCCATCCTCAAACTCAGTTTTCGGCAAAGGTGTAAAATAAGTACGATAAGACCAATGAGGGCGTGCCTTCGTTTCAGCTGGTTCTTTGGCGGCTCCAGTATCCCCATTTCCCAAACAGGCGGGTGACAAAGGGTTTCCAGATTCTGTTGCAACCTTTTCATTGATATATTCATATATATATTGTACCTAGTACTGAGTGATTTGTATATTTTATAAAGAGTAAATATTTTTATTTGGTTTTGTCAAATTTAAGACGGTTTTCAGTCATATTTTAGTTGGTTAGTATTTATTGCTCTGTTCATAAAACGATATACAGTATTTTTTTTTTGTTTTTGATTACAGGAGTACCAAATCGTGATTGAATATCAGATGTCAGAAGTATATAAGAATTATTATATATCGAAATCTGAGCATGATTATTCATTAAATGTATTCTTCTAATTGCTTCCAAAAACAATAGGTTTTTTTATATAATCTCAAAATTCAGTTTATTGTCAATGGTGAGGCCCAAGAATGTATGACTTTGAACTACAATGATAGGTGTATCATTTTTATATTCAGAGTAGAATCATTTATATATTTTTGTTTGAAAATCATATAAACCGTTTTATCTGAATTGATGGCTAGGTTAATACAATGAATCCAATCAATTGCTATATCTCTAGTTACAGTATGTTCTTTGATTGTAATATTCTTTCCAGAATAAAATCTAGCATGGTCGTCTGCGAAAGAGTGCTTTTGGAAAAAAATCTAATGTTTCAATACTGTCGAGTTTTTGATGACCAGCTGCTCTCCCCTACCCAGAGAGCTGTGCTGTCGAATTTCCCAATGTGGATACCTTAACCTCAAGGTATACCTCTTTATCTTTGTCACCGAGGTGGATTATATTTTGAATACCAATTTCCATGTGCCATTTGCCATTTATCTATCAATGATCAAGTGGCATATGACAACGTCTCACATTGAAAGTAGACCTAGCTAGGCAGAGCTAGTGTAATTTTTTTTATTTATTTTATTTCATTCCATTACATTTCAAATCATATACAATCAATAATACAATATATTTGGTAGCATTTCATTGGTATAGCATGAACAATCAAACAGTATTTTTGTACTGGTATGAGATTGCTCACAAATCATCAAAAACTTTTTTTTAATGTAATAAATAAATGAAAGAAAAAAAATATACAAATCAACGCAAGAAAATTATTTTATAAGGAAAATTGGAGGTTAAATCCCTCTACAATGCAATAAGATTGTTCTATTATAATCCTAATGGGACAAAAATTATCGAGAACACTGTAAGACTATTGAGAAGGCTCAGAAGTTATGTATGTGGCATGGAACCTTATTGTGTCAATGACTACTTTCTCTAATTTCCGATAAAACTGGTATTTATAATTCCTACCTGGGTCTTTCAGAATCATATTATTATTATTATTATTATTAACACTTTATTATCCCAAGAAACCTTACAGTTTATAACAGGGATACAACAAACATATCTTAATTAAAAACTAAACTTAAAAAAAAAAATGAGTTATTGAGTTATAATAAATACAAATTTAACCAGTATCATCAACAAATGATTGAATCGGGAATATCACCTTTTTATTTTTTAAATCAAATTCAATAAATATTTCTTCAAATGTTTCTTGAATAATATTTTGCTTTTTATTTTCTTTAGGTTTTTTGGAATTGAATTGTAAATATCAATTCCATTATGTAGAATAGACTTCTGCCCAAAACTGGTTTTGGAATTACAGGATCTCAAGGCTGTGTTCTGGCGGGTATTGTGCAGATGAAAATCATTGACTTCACGAAAACTTAAATTAGATGATTTCATTTTGTGCTTGACAAATTGAATGAATATGCTCACTTTGAATTTATATGTGGTCTTCAAATCAAGTAATTCTTTAGGCTTATATAAATTAATGGTTGGTTCTCGAAAATCTAGTTTGAAAATACATTTTATTGTTTTATTCTGCAATTTTTGTAGTGGCTTGATAAGGGAAATATTAGCTGAACCCCAAATAGCTATCAAATATTGTAATTTTGAATTTATGAGGCAATGATAAATATTCATCAGATATTTATGAGGAATGAGGTGTCTTATTTTGAATAAGATACCAATTATCGGGGAGAGTTTGCGTCGTAAATGTTCAATATGTTTATTCCATGACAATTTTTCATCAATATATAATCCTAGAAGTTTCGTAACTGGCTTGTATTCTATTGTTTCACCATAGAATTTAAACGCATTTTTAGGGTCATTCAAAATTCGTTTCGAAATGTACATGTAAGAAGATTTAGAAAAATTCAAAGATAACTTATGTTGATTTAACCAACTCGATATTTTTTGTAGGTCTTGATTCATGAAGTTTTGAATATGTTCAAAATTATCTGAAAAATAAATGAGAGTTGTGTCATCAGCGAATAAACTGAGTTTACCATGAAGTTTCAACTGAGTCATTGAATTGATATAAATGAGAAAAAGAATTGGACCAAGAATAGATCCTTGGGGAACCCCACAAGAAATTTTTTCAATTGAACTTCTGTGATTGTCTAAACAAACATACTGTGATCAATTAATATGTATTTTATTTCATACATTTTTGTATTTTATTCACTTTTGTTTTTTACCGTGTACTTACTTGTTTGACATCTCTCAGACAACTCTGTAGGAATAAATAAATAACCAACCTACCGTAGGCTCCACCAGTGTTGGGTCAAACAACCCATGAATGAAATATTGTTATTCATATTTTTGCTGTATTTGAAGTTAAATAACGAAAGAAGTGGTGGTTGAACAGTCACAGCACTTTTGTATCGAATCAACAGAGAAAAATCAAGCAAATGACAGCTGACATACCCTCCAACCCAAGTTGTGTCACCCACTTTATTCTCTCCAGAACGCCTACCAACGTCTGCAAGCATTTCTCGTCAAATATCTATTTGTTTTCATCAAGTATGTCATCATTATGGAGTGATAAGTAATATTTTTAATAGTTTGTCCCAAGAAATGAAGACCAGTGATAATGAGAAGTATGATGCAAATTTTTTATAATATAAAACAACTCGATCTTCTGTATTATTTAGAAAAAAATACGACTCTTGTAAACCCAATTCACCTCGATCATCAACTTGCGATTGTTCAAACATTTTTCTGATCATTCACTGTTCGCAAAAACAAACTGTTTGTACGATTGTCATTCGTTCATACTAACCTGACGTGTCGGCACCGCCTTCTGGCGAGCCGCTGGAATACATGGTTGCCAACTTTCCGTCCAATATGAACCGGAACCACCCGTTCGATCCGTTGGACAATTCTAATGCGGCGGCGTCGGACCAAATGTAAAGGCAATCCCTTCCGCGACAAATGGACCAATCTCTCCAATGGTACGCTTTGCCTGGTAAGATTTCTTTGGCGTCTTCTGTCTGAGGCGTATCGGCGGCTTCTAGGATGGAAGATTGAGGAATCGTGATAGTGATAGTTGCATTCGGATAGTGAGAATCGACCAACGCAGTTTTTACATAATTACATCTCTATTATAATAATACTAATGGAGTTCATTCAAAACTAGTTTTTAATTACAATTTGCATTCATAGAACTTTATGCAGTTGCTTGACTAAATTTGAAAGCCTTACGGAGTATCAAACTTGTAGTGAGAATATAGTAACATCAATGAGTAAATTGAAGGATTTTCGATGTTGTGTAATTACCCAATTTTTATTTTATACATGATTTTGTATTGAGTTCACCTCAATAATATTAAATAATTTCTTTATTGAAAACTGTAATTTGATGCCATACCTTCAACTGTCGGTTCTACTTCTTCAGGTTCCTGGGCTTCTGGTGGAACAGCCAAAGCTGAAACTTTAGTGAAAATTCCCAATCTCGCAAAGTGATCTAAGAATAAATTTTGCGATTTGGTCATGAGGTCCTGTATAATAGACAGGACTATCGAGTGTCCGTCTTCATCCTCCTAAAAAAGAGAAAAAATTTTCATGAGAAAGGTCAAAAACTCTACAAATAATTGATCAACAGAAGAATAAAGTCACACTGATCTAGATAAACAGATTCGATCTGTGGAAATGTTCAGTCATCAATGAATGTTTCACAATTAAAAACTTCTCCAATTGATAAGAATGACCTTTTTCAATATTTACTTAGTTGAACTTATATTTGTGTGATTAGTCGATTGTTTTAAAGAATTTCCCAGTTGAAAAACCTACCAATATATGTTAAACAGATAAATTCTGAAAAAAAAATCATCAAATCACACAAATTTAACTATTACCCAAGTAAACATTGAGAAAGGTCATTCAAGGTTAGGTTTGTTTTCATCAGAATTGAATTGAAATTGAAAGTGAATGAATAAAATATAGCATTTTTTATCATTAAATCAAATCAAAATTATATTCAACCCTCTAAAAATAAATTGACTAATCATGTCCATCAAGTTATTACATATTTATTTGTGACAGACCATGAAAAATTTGATAGTTGTTACATTAGTGATTGGCCTCATGAGCAAAATATTTTTTCAAATCATAATTTCATAGTTTCACTATGAAATTCGTCAACCAAAATATGTCAGTTGATATAAATAATTTTTTCATCTGCTATTATTTACTTTTTTAAATCTTGCTACCAATTTAGTTTTATTGTTCTTATTCGAGACAGAAATTCTGCATAGAAAAACTTTGTTTCATTTTGATATTTGATTAATAGTTTGTTGAATATCTATGTCTATCCGACATGGTGTCCATACAAAATCACGTCTGATGTGATAGGCGGACTAGCTGATACTTACCATAGCATTGCCAGATTAGCTTCACCACCAAGCTTTTTAAAGAAACTGCATCATACCAATTTTTTTTTTTATTATCTTATATCAAGCTTGTGAAATCAGGACATTCAAGCCACGGGTTTCATGTAGTTGTATGAATTTCATTTCGTTAGTGCCTTATTTTGTTTGTTTTTGTACCTATGTGTTTATCTTCAACATGGATAAACTAAATGTTTGAGCCCCGATGATGAATTAACAAAAACCGAAACAAAAATGAATTATTCATCTACGAAATTTTGGTTCTCTGTCCAAAAAAACCGTCATTTGAAATAATATTTAATGTCCTCGCGAAACACTCACCTCGTTATCCAAAACGGTCGCAATCACTTCGACGACTTGCGTACCGAAATTAGGCGTACACTCCATAGCGCACAGCTCGTCGAGTAAATTAGGCTGGATGTAGTGCACCATTTTTCGGATCAACCCGAGACTGGCCTTCCTCACGCTCGGCAACATGGTCGACTGAAACGTCGCGCAAAACACCGGCAACAATCTCTGCAGGTACACCGGCGCCATCTCTGGATCGCCTCGCGGCTCGATCGAGTCTTCGTTCTCGCTCTCCGACGACTTCTTTGCTCTCTCCTTGTCGACGGGGATCATCCATTCGCCGGGGCTCTGCAGGATCGTCGCCACCTCTCTGTGTCCCTCGTCGGCTCTCTCTCTCGCCTTATCCAAAGGCGTCTTCCCGTCCTCGTCTCTCAAGTCGGGGTTGGCGCCGTGTCGCAGCAAGACTTTCGCGATGGCCGGCCGACCGAAACACGCCGCGTAGTGCAGCGACGAGCTGCGTTGGCCCTTGTTGACGTCAGCGCCCTTGTCGCACAGGTACTCGACCATTTCTTGCGTACCTGTTATGTTCGTAGATATCAGGAATGATCTTATGTACTTTTCGAATATTTATTTATCTTAACTTAACATCTCAATTGACATATATCATCTGTTCGTTATTGTCCCCACATCACAATGGAAACAGATTCCAAAACAATTCATATTGAACACAAACACTACATTTCTCTCACATTCAACTAAGTAATTATAATTGTAATTTATCAGGAACTCTCCAAATAATAATAATAATAATAATAATAATATGTCTTTATTCATACTGTCATTTTTTCATTACAGGAGAATTAATTAAAACTAAATAAATAAACATCGACAGTATGTCAGGGCGGAATTCAGTCGCCTATATCCGGAGATATTGGAAACTGCTCTTCCATTCAACCCCGAAAACAAACAAAATTGACCCAAGCAATATTGACAAAACAATACTCAGTGGAGATATGAAACCTAGATATTTGATTGAGGTGAGAGTAAAGGTGAAGGTGTGGCAACGATTCAGTGAGAAGACTGGTACACTCAAAATTTTCGTTTTATTCTCATTCATTCATCTGGCACAAATGAATAATCATATATCATACGAACGGACCTACCAGAATTTGTATTGCAATTATTTTTAGCTGACGTTTTATCATTCGAATTGACTTCTGGCAATAGGGAATATGCATAAAATTTTAATTTGTCTCGAATATGTTTTCACGAATCTTCATTATCGTCATTTTATAATTCAAAGGTAGTTTATTCATTCAGTTATGATTCAATAGAATATCGTATGATAATCAATGTATTAGAGACCGAAATTCAAACTTACAAAGCGGTCACCATCGGTCGAAACGAAAAGTAATATCAGACCTCACAACAGAAAATTAATCATATCTCGATTGAAGGGACGCAAAGGTCAAATGAGTGTTAGTTGCGAGGTAAAACATTGTTATATAATGTATTTTCCAAGTACTGAATGGCTAATGCAAAGTTTACTTCTGACTAATTCAGACTGAGCTGTATATAAATATAGCACACTTACGTTAAAGGGATCTTCACAACAATATAAACACTATTTAACGAAGCGTTAGACATTTTTGACAAAGTGTTAAACGTTTTTGACGGAGTGTTAAACGTTTTTGACGGAGCGTTAAACGTTTTTGACGGAGCGATAGACGTTTTTGACGAAGCGTTAAAGGGCGTTTCTAGTAAACGCGAGAGCACCGAGTGACCTTGAAGGGGACCAAAATTTGCCTAATGGAGCTCCATAAGAAATAACACGCACGCGATTTTGAGCTGGAACTCTCATAGCCTACTTACTCTCCCTATTTTATCGACAATCTTACCAATTGCCCATCCAGGATGTAACGATCTATGATCTCTAACCCTTACTGATTGACCTACGAAAAACACTACGACTTACCGAAAGCCGACGCCCAGTTCAGCAGCGTTTGCCCGACGTCGTCCATGAAATTCACCTCGACGCCCCCGTTCTCGATGGCTTCGATGAGCGCGTCCGTGTCTTTGGATCGTATGCAATCGATCAGTTGGCGGTGGGATTTTTCCGCGGCGGAATCCATGCGCCTGATTCGCGGCATCAGCTGGCCCGAAGATCCGCCGGATTTTCCTAGAGCTTTTCGACCCTCGAACAGTAACACCAATAGCAAATCGACGAGTCTCATCGAATCCAAGACGCAACGCTCATCTCCTTTCAGGGATTTCTCGATCGCGTCCAATAGTTCGGATCGTAACAAATCCTGGAAATAAAATCGATCGTTGCGTATCTAGATTGTCGAATGGGCATCATAGGCCTTGTAAAATACTTGGACTGGCTGTCTAGGTAACTTTCCTGTTCAAATGTCCATTCAATGCAAAATACATTAAAATGAGACATACTGTGAAGACATTCTAGGGTTTAGCGAGACAAAGAGACTAGTCTTGGTCTTGTCTTGATACAAGATCAATACCGAGACTCAATAAATCATCTCAAGACCATGACTTGACTTTCGAGACCAAGACCATGTGTCTCTCACAAGAGTCTTGGTCTTGAAATAAAAATGATGAACTCAAATTTACTCAATATTAAAAAAAATCTGATGGAAAAAGTTATGGTCATTAATTTCAATCGCTTATTTTTATATGGTAGGTTTTTATTTTTCTCTCGATTCTCAAAATTGGAAATATGTTTTTCAAATTAAATATTGTAGATTCAGTTTACAACAAATAGTTGATGTTGTAAGGTCGCAGCGGTCCATACCACCTACTATTAAAGAAAGAAAAAAAATACAAAAGTTGTTTGGTTTGGATTAAAAATTTTTGGAAATATTTTTGATACTGCGTTGCTGTTACTTCCAGCTGAACTTAGCAAACAATTTTTCATTTCAAATAAATCATCCTGTGCATTGATGCATACCTATCTGAATTTTGATTATGATTGACCTACAGAAGGTTTCAATCTCATTAACTTTTTTCATTAAAATTTTTATTCGTTTTACTAGCTTCTTGAGACAATAGCATTTGGTTGTGACTTACATATGTGATGGTCGGAGAACCTCTGCATAGTGTTGACAATAGACTTATTATTGTAGATACAGAAGCTGCATTAGCTTTGGAATCAGGTGTTGGTGCAGCACCAGAAGTCGCAGATGGTTTTCCTGGGGTTGTTTGTGTACCACTGGCCGTGGCTGGGCCAGCGGCACTCGAAAGTCTGCTAAGGAGTTCATTCACTAAACCTGCAAAAAACATTTTATCAGAGGTTGAACGATACAACATTGTTTCGAAATCTCCTAGCGCCGGCCCTGTCGCTCGTAAACGCAAAATAATATAAGGGGAATAATCGTAAATCAGAGTTTACAGTGGGTAGAGTAATTCAGAGTTTCTAGTGAAGAGAGAGTTTTTTCTAGCAGAGGAAGCGTTGGATAGTTTAGCTGAGCAATTTAATTAATTGTATTGTACTGTGTTGTTATAAAGAGCTGTAATAAAAGTAGTTTAATGTTGTTTGGGGTTTTAATGAAAGAACCCAAGGAAATATCGTACGAAATATCATTGTTCCGTGATATTCCGGATAATACAAAATCTTGCAGAACATAGCTTCACGTTTAAATTAACTCAGCTTCTCGAGATGTAATAAGACCGATACTTATAACTCAACCATTTCAGCAATCTTTATAGTAAAAATGTTCAACTTTTTTAAGTGTATGACCTACTAGTTTTATTTTTCAAAATAAGATAATCCAACTCAACGTGTTCGATGAAGTTTAGAAAAATTTTGGCGCCCAACGTGGGGCAACCCATACTCGTGAGACTGATATTCCATCATTGAATTCATATAGATCAATTTGCAAATTTTTGGGGCATATTTGATTAGGATTATGACAACTTCGAGAGAAATCGGTAGAAAAATGGGTGTTTCTGCTCTATTTTCATTTTTTTGGTGAAGGTTTCGTAATCGAGTAAACTTCAATGATTTGAATTGAGACGAAAATCGTTAAATAGATTCATCGAAGAATTTTTAATGCTATCTATATCTGATATCTGTGTTATCTATTTATTCCTATTCTGATTTTATGAAAGATTCACTAGAATGTCTATACGAAAACGAAAAAATTCACTATTCAATTACACGTTCGAGTAAGAGGCGAAATAGATCAATTAGGGGAAACTAATAAAAATTTCATCGACATTGCCTGTTACAACATGTTCATTCGTTTTACAAGCAGGCAATCAAGAGGTTGAAGATATTCTCGCATCAAAAAAGTCCAGGAGGCTGGATATAATTTTGTATGTTTTTAAAACAAGTAGCTGTTTTAAACCACGTTGCTAATTTTCCACTTCAGTTCATTTTGTGTTCCTGGTACTTTATTCACTACATTTTAAGATCTCTGAAATCCATGAGCCATTAATTAATGTGTAAAAAGATCAACAATTGAAAAGTAAGTGACTTTCCTATATATATTGGTTTTCTAGCTAAGGCCCTGCAATCGACTAACAGTAGTGTTTAATAATATAGAAGTATCCTCTTTTAGTTTCATTTTTTTCCATTTTGTTCTGTCATGAGTAATTTGGAAGATAAAGTTTGAAGTAGGATCTGTCAACATCAACACTTGGTAGAAATATTGACGAGTTACTCATGCCAGTGTCACATTTGACACAACATACAAAAGAGTTTTTGCAAAGACTTCAATCATGGAGCAGAGTAGTTTCCGAAACGTCGCTAAGAGAAAGAATAAAATATTTTTCACATTTTTTCTCAAATTCGATCTCTAAATTCGCAAAGAATAAGATATAATAACTGACAAAAATAGTCAAGTCCTTTTTGCTTTTTCGTAATATTGCAGTTACGTATTGGGCAAATATACCTATTTGCCAAAGCTTTTTAATTTTCAGGGGAAAGAAAACCCAAAAAATGGATTTCAAGGATATATTATCATCATAAAAAAAGAACGCTTACCGTGCTGCGCCAGCGGGGCGGGATCGACGCCTCTCCTAGTGAATCTGTCGGCGACCGACGCGAAACATCTGAGCGCGCCGTCGGCCACGTGCGAATCCTCGTGTCTCAGCAGCGTGCTGAGCGCGGATACGCACGTCGGCAGCTGCGCGTCGGCCGGCTCCATTTTCGTGCACAGCCTCGAGACGACCGCCATCGCCGAATGCAGAGTATCCTTGTGTACTCTCTGGCCGTTGTCGCGTATGAAGGGCAGTATGCAGCTCAGGCCGCCGGCGTCGAACACCGAGCCCGCTTCTCTCGTACATATCAACTCCAAAACCTGGGGGCGAAAAAACAATGTTAAAACCACAGATTAGAGAAAAAAGTTTGAATTAGGCAACGCCATACATCCCAAGAGCCCGCGACAGCCAGACCTTTGTCATCACTACATAGTATTAAACAAAGTCGCTTCCCGCTGTCTGTCTGTCCACCACAGATTAGAGAAAAGAGTTCAAATTAGACAACGCCATACATCTCAAGAGCCCGCGACAGCCAGACCCTCGTCATCACTAAATAGTCGAATGTGTTTATGTTTTTCTTGTACGGAAAACATTCCAAAAACAACTGTTCAATGCATTGAAGTGTGACAGAGACCACAGCACTCGTAATTACATAATTCATTTCACTGCGACTCTAACCGTATTTTCGTCGAAGTTTTGATATTTTAAGGGGTACTTTCGACCGTTCACACACAGATATCGTTCCTTTCGCCTCACCTTAACGCACTGCTCGGCGAGATCCTTGCTCGTCCTCGACGACAGCTCGGCGACGACGAGCCGATTGCAGATGGCCTTGATGGCGCCCTCTATCGCCACTATGCGGCGAGTGCACTCCGCTGACACGTCCAAGTAGTAGGTGATGGCGCGCGCCGTCACCTCGAGCACGTTCTCGGGCGCGTGATCGTCCAAAAAGATGCGGCAGAGGGCGGGCAGGAAGGTGCGCGGCGGGCAGCTCTCGAAGCACCGGTCGACGTTGTCCGACATCAGCAACAGCATGCAAAGCTGTTCGAGAGCGATCAGCTGCATGTCTCGCTCGTCGCCGAGGCCGCTGTTCAGCCATTCCAGGAGCGTTTCCGGGTCCGGATCGGCCATCTGAAACAATCGCGACGTTACATAATATTATTAATAGATACCAATACATTCGTTCCATACATTACAACTAAACGACTGGTCTTAAGAGAGAGAGAGGACTGCGGAAATGAGCAATATCGAATACTCCAAGTATAACATCCAAGCTCATTCCTTCCTCAATGTAGCAGATAAAGAGAGGTTAAAAAGAATGGAGTAATTCAACTATGGAATTATCGTTCTGTCCTTGACAATATCACTTCAATGTGCATATCCTTTCTCTCTCTATTATATTCCGCATCGTTTTATATGAAAAGCTGTCATAAAGTCCAGTCCATTAGTTGTGATGTCTATGGTTCCATAACAGCAAGACGTAATAGTCCACGAGCTTTATGCACCTTAAAAATTGGCTGTAAGGTATCCCTTGGGACACCAGGTACTGCACATAGAGGAAAGGTAATGAAGTCTTTCATTCACGCTGCAATTTAAACAGCCTTTTCAATAGGCACAACTGAAAATAGGCAAAATGACAGACACTTTTTATAGGATTCAATTATTAGCAAACATTAAAATAAATGATGCCTATAATAGACGGCAATACGCTGCGTGTAACCGTGAAAGTGAGTGAGATCAATAATCACCGAGGCAGTTCCGGTTGTTCTCTGCGCTCTCATTGGCCCTTGGTCAAGTGATATTATACAGCTGTAACGGCTGTACATATTCAGTTAGCATTTCAGAGTAGAATTCAAATAAAATGTTTTTTTAGTAACTTTCATAAATTCCTAGTTGAATAGTTGAAATAAAAGAAATATACAATAATAAAATGAATTTATGATGAAAGAGTCAACTTTATAGCCTGTCTCATTTATTATTCATGGTAAAAATTGCCTTAATTTTACATTTAAGATTGTTAGTTTGAAATGAAACACTTTTTTGGGACATATTGTTTTATACCAGTCCTATATGCGCAGTATCTTGTGTCCCAAGGTAGGTCTATCCAAAATACTCTTCTTCGTGTCTACCCTAGAGATGCATTATAGCAAAATTCGGAGGTGCATTTAGCACTTCAAGAAACGTGCGCGGGTACTAGCTCTCCGACTATAAATGCGTAGATAAATGATGATAAATAGTGTTGTAGATTTTACAAAGTTATGGAATTTGTATGGAGATCACAAAATGATTCTAGCATTTTTTACCAAACATCAAAACGCAGACACTTGTCAAAAAATACTACATGCTTATTGGAGCGAATTCCAATTTCATTTTCCAAGAAAACTAGACATCTACCTCAAATCATATACTGAAACAGCAACAGCAGAATTTGCTCTCCTGCTCTACAAAAGTGGAACCACGGACCGCATTGGAAGAAATTCGAGGAAACACAACATCAAAACATTCTACAAACCTACGTGAAAACTACGATGATGGGGTGTACAGCATTCCTTACTCAAGAGGAAAAATCTTCGTGGGAACCACCAAAAGTGTCAATTGTCGTTTGGGACAAGCAAAAAAATCTGCTGTTGGTAAACATGCCTTACTCACAACATGATGATGACATCTGGTTCGAAGGGACTTCAATTATTTTGACAACAACCCATTATTCCATTCGATCAGGATTTTTTTTTCATTAGTTGTGCAATCGAAATTTATGGTCGGTTCATACACCACACTTTTACTTTATCTTTTACTTTTACCTTAAGAATGGAATTGGACCGTTCATACACCAGTGTTAAAGTAAACAGGACGCATGCGCAGTGATCAAAAACAAACGAAGAAGAGGAAGTAATCGTGGGTTACGTCATTGTTTTGATTTGCAACTGACCAGTGACGACAACCAAACTGTATCGGATAATGACAGATATTTCACAGAACACCCATTTCATATCATTTCTGTGAAATATTCAGAAGAAGAACAGGGCTACGTTTCCCAATAATGTTGGTGGCACTGCTTGCTGTGATGACTTCACATGCACGCATGCGCAGTCCCTAAAATTATCTCATTCTTAAAGTAAAAGTTCTCATCCTTAAACTAAAACTAAAAGTAAAAGTGCCGTGTATGAACGCCTCGATTGATTTACATTGTGACCACTTTCTTAAAGTAAAAGATAAAGTAAAAGTGTGGTGTATGAACCGACCATTAGATGCCGTCAAAAGTTAGTGCATGTTAGATAATCGACTTACATGCATTCTGATCAAACAGCTTACAGGACAGGGGAAAAAATATTGAATTTGTTCAAGAAAAAAGTACCCCATTTTAGAAAATATAGGCTAATTTGGAAATTTTATTATGAAATGGAAGCTCTGTCCAAATATGAAGTTTTAGTCTAAAATTCAAAAAACTTTTTTTTTAATTATGCCCATATATGCTGATTAAGGCGCGAATCCCACTATACGTACCGTCACCGTCACGTTTCCGCACCGTCACCATCACGGAAATATTCTTACATTGCAAGCAATGACGGCGACGGGAGGTGGACGTGACTGATAGTGTGATTATGTTCATTGCTTGCAATGTAAGAATATTTACCGTGATGGTGACGGTGCGGAGACGTGACGGTGACGTTACGTATAGTGGGATTCGCGCTTCAATCGTAACGAAAGTAGCTATAACCAAATCACAGTAATATTAGTATTTTTCTAAAAAGATAATTACGAAATTCCAGCGAAATTCCAGAGTTATTATGAACATCTGTGCAACAAATATGAGGTTGGGAGTAATCAAGAAAACAAAGAAAGTCTGTGAATTTCAACAATGTTCTTCAATTCGATGAAAATTATTCGAAAGTGATTTGATGATAGCTACTTTTTATACGTACTAATCAGAATTTTGATTTTTCATAGAGATAATTTTAAAAAAACATTTTTTTTTTCAGTTCCAGGCTGAAACTTCATATTTGGGCGAAACTTCCATTTCTAAACTTTTCCTTATGAAATTATACTGTATTTTTCAAAAAGGGGAAACTTTATTATTCTTGAAAAAAATTAATATTTTTTGTCCTGTCCTGTATACTGTTTGATCAGAAGCCAATCTAAATGCATGAAAGTTGGTTCTCGAACATGCACCAACTTTTGGCGGTATTTAAATAATTAATGAAAAAATCACATTTTTGCACACTTCATGGAGTATAGAGAAAGAAAACAGAACAGAAGAGGGACTGAATTCGAACAAAATTTGGCATCCGATTTTGGAGACATTGCCAACAAAATCAGGTAGTGTAGAAAACTGTCGTACAACATCAATCGTACGCCCAATGAAACGTGCAGCTCACAAATACCATAGTATTTATCACGCAACAATTCATCACAGTAGTTTTATTTCAACTGGGACGCCGCTGAAGATGTTTGCCGCAGTTGCAATAGAAAGCTACGAACGTCAAAATCCGAGACCATCAAGACCGGATATCACCGAAAATTATTTTATGTATTACGAAAATTCAGGTGGAAGTGTAACGGATTTGAAATGGTTAATACCAGTGGTGGAGTTTCGCTGATAGTAATTTTTCTAATGAAAATTGAAAGAATATATTTGAAGAATTCGCCTGACATTAACGGTTAGAAAGTTATGAACGAAATCATCTTTTGAACAATTCGTTCTGGCCAGTCTCAAACTACCTACACAGTAGGTTTTTACTGTGGAGGGAGTTCAAAAGATGACTTGATTCAACGCCAGTCTTCAAGTACGCCCATCGACTATATCGAATGTTTTTATGAACAGAAGACTGAGCCCCCCTTGTTTGACAGTTTAATTTGTTAATAAACTATTGAATTAGTTCATTGGTGAATGTAACCTTTTTGCACAATTTTCTAGGCGAGCTTTCGATTCGAATGAGCCCTAAATCATATTATCAGGACCACTATCAAAAGATTTCTTGATTTTCAATTTGCGAGCATTAATAAATATGTTTGCAGTCTATCGAATTGCGCAATGTGATGCCATCAAGATACTGATACCTTATCGCGAACACATTCCATAAGAACCAGCACCTATCCGACATTCAAAGCTATGAAGATAATGAAAATGAATCTTTATGAATGAGTCGTCTGCTGTCGTATCGACGATTCATTACGAATCGAAAAATACTCTATTCACCCTATTTGGTCGGAACAAATGATTTGAGACGATTTAATCCAATAACCAGGGATTTGAACCTGAGAGCAATGATTTTTTGTACACGAGCAGTGTTCCAGGAGTATATCAAGAAAAAAAATTTCAGCACAAAAATCGGTATTATTGTAGCTTGGAAGGCATTGAAATTTTCGATATAATGTATGGGAAAAAAATTGTTCAGCGTGAATTATCACAAAAAATGTGTTAACATCGGGATAACACAAGATTTACCCCGACGCTCGACTAAAATCTCTGTATCTCCCTTGTTTTTGTCCGAAAATTCATCAACCAAACAATATTTTAATGAAAATTCCCCCAACATTTATAAAATATATCTGGCGGGTGTAGGCAAAAGTGGTTGAGTTTCATATTCGGAGGTGAAATAATGATCTCTGGTGAATAAGCAATGCATATTCCACAATTTACGTTTTCTTATCAAATTAGCAAGACAAGCTTACTTAGTTTGTTCAAAGATTCAGTATGTCAAATTTGAACGAATACGATATAACATTCATTCCCTATTTATGTTAGGCCTAACTTAATTAAATTTTCCTGTAGCCGTCAGTTCGCAAAATATCAAACTGAAGATTTCTGAAAAATCATTCTTGCCATTTCATTGCAAGACCATGTATTTTCAGAATATGTATCTGAAAACCTCTGATAACAAAGTTTTTATTCATCATTATCGATACCTATTTTTGGGTAAATTTCCAAAACGCATCAAAATTCGTCTGACAAGTCTCGAGAATTTATTTTATCGACTTTAGTTTTATGAATAGGTATAAAAATCTGTAGTTGAGAGTCTGCTCCTTCTCGTAGTGACTATTTTTTTTTTGTTGGAAATCTCAGGACCGGTTTTGTTCCCGGCAATTTTTCACCGAGTCTGCACTAATGTACACGTCACGGTCGACTCTATCAGATGATTCCTGATCCGCATGGCGTGTTGTGAAGAGGCGTTTTCTGGCGCTTCTGTATTCGAAACGAATTCGTCTCTTCATCTGTCTCTCTCTCTCACTATTTTGCTGGCCGTAAGTGACAGGAGACAGACGAATACGTTTTGAATACATGAGCGCCAGAAAACGCCTGAGGCTTTGCTCGATGTGTCAATGGAGTTGATTAGAGCGGCTATTTTCAAACGAAAAGATAGATGAATTCAGGGTGGATTTACAAAAAAACTTTGATACCTAAGATTTATGACTTATCATTTAAGACTCATCATTTAAGAGAGATGGGACATAGAAATGACATAAAAACTGTTATGAAAACACTTATGACTTAACATTTTAATTTTATGATTTAAGAAGATGGTCAACTTCCAACTTGAGAATTGTTTGGAAAATGAAATAGGATGTGCGCAAGAAATTTACGCATGTACCTACCTATTTTGTTTACAAATGATGAGAACTGAGAGGTAGGTATGTTATACAATAACATATTTTTAAACCAAGGGAATTATTACCTATTCAAGTATATTCATGACATCTGCTTTCGATATCTGTTCTCTTATGAAAAAACGACGAAATCTGAGATTCAAAATAAGCCTTTTCGTTGTTATAGTCAATGTTCAAATGTCAGTTTTTGACAGATGACAACTTATCGCATCTCTTAAATTTTATTTTTTTTTATAACTGAGTCCACCATCCTGCTATAAATCTTAAGGTGATAAATGTTACATTTTTTTATAAATACACCCTTACTAGTGTCAGAGCAAGGTGAAATTATAAAATAGCTGCTCAGATCGGACTTGTTGACACAAATGAAAAAACCTAAACACACATGTCCCTGGTGTTTTTATTGTGGAAAACGCTATCCAAACTTACATATATACAAATACATATTTGAGTTGTCACTGTGTGTGATTCCGTAATTTGTTATATTTGTCAAAAATCATTGAAACGGGGTGAAGAAACCACAGTTAATACAGATATGCCAACTTTGCGAAGTATTGCTTTCGAAGGAAATGATGGGAGAAACAGAGCCTTTGAACATTCATCAGAGTTGAAAGTGCACCGTGTTTGTTATCAAAACATCGCCAAGCCTAGAAATAAAGCACTCCAGCATAATAATGTCGAATTTCCTCTAGTCCAGCTAAATTATTCATATAGTCCACCCGAAAGGATAATGGGATTCGTATGATTCATCACCATGATTCAATAAAATGGCAGTAATTCTGGTTTGTACTAGTAATCATCATCCCTTCCTTCCTAACTGTTCCAGTTCAAAAAAACTTTCGATTTATTATAGGCTTCATTCGGTTTATATAACCTTATTTTTCTACCACGAATAACAAATTCAATTCATTTGATGTCAGAAGCTAGTTGATGAAAGATTCTCTCGAGATTTTTGAACACTGTTGAGAAAAAAATCTACATCTTTGAATGATTGCAACTCTCTGCAAATGAACTTTACGATACCGATTTTCCGAGTTTTACCCTTCAAAAACTAACCAGGTCGTCGTTCCAGGGCGACTTTGGAACTATTGGAAAATATGAAAAACATACAGAACCACTGAGTCAGTTGAAATATCCGATTTACAGACTTAGCTGCTAGTATTGGTATCTAGGGTAACCATCATTACGCATTTGCTGAGGAGCGTCTCATGCGCATTGCCCATCCCACCGAGCCGGACGAATCAGCCTCGATTCGAATCAACAATCAGAATCGCCGCCCCCGCTATGTTTACATGTATATGAGAAAGGTTAGAAAAGGAGATCTTCACCCTTCTCTTTTGCACAATATTACGATACGACCTGTCTTGGAATATGGTTCTCATGTGTGGAGTTCGGCACCAAAGCATTCATTGAGGCTTCTCGAAGGGTCGGAGACTTGTTTCTCTTCTATAGATATTTTCACGGTCGGTGCTCTTCTGAATTTTTATCAATCTTTCCACCCTTGGCAACTTCTACACGGATGACTCGACGAGTACAGAATTCCACCCCTTTGTTGTGAACTTGGAGACCTGTCGAACCTCTCTTGCTAAGGGATTTTTTTTCAATAGAACAGTTGAGCTTTGGAACTCCTTGCCGCAAGAGGTCATTCCTGAGGCTTACAAACTTCAAAAATTCAAAGTGAATGTTCACGTGGTGTTCTTTGAACATTACAGGGCGTCCTTTTTGTGTGAATCTGCATATAAAAAAAATACAAATACACATTTCATTTGTTAGCCGTTTGCACAATCGAGTCCATTCCTTATTACACTTACCTCGGTCATATCACCCACAAATATTTCCATTTCTCCTGACGAAACTCAATTCGAAATTCAGGAACGTTTTAAGGTTAATAACAATCCACTTACACGCGTAAAGTTCCCAGAAGTGGATGAGAGGTTGGATAATATTCACGAATTTGCAGGACAATGCCTCAAATTGACCAGAAATTGGATGAAGAGATTTGGACAAAAAGCTAGGAATATAAAATTCAAAAGAAGGGATGTCTCATGGTAACTAAACACAAGAAATAAAGGCATCCGTACAAAGCTACAAAGGAAGTGGAGAGTTTCCTATTTGAGTAAGAATACAATACGATGTCTCGCAAAAAAATAATATACAAGGGCAAACCAAAAGTTGTTCACATCCAGATGGTCCTCCTAAATGGTTACATCAGACAAGATTAGAAGGTAGATAATAATAAGAATAGTCATAAGAAGGCAAAGTTTTTAGGCACGTCAATACAATTTTCACAAGAGCTGAAAATATATTGAAAGGAAGAAAAAATTAAATGCAACCTGACTATAAAACAAAACTAATAACTAAAATTTCTATAAATCATAAATACAATGAATGACACAAGATCCCAATAGGTACATCAATATAGGCAGATGTCTCTATCTTCTTCAACGCCTTTTTAAAATTGATGTCCTATAATGGCTGTTTGGTTGATATTTTCAGCAGAAAGTTATTAAGAAGATATCCCTATCTTCTTCAGCTACATCAAAAAATTTATCAATGTCATATAATAGATGATTGGTTAATATTCAATCTTCATTAAGATTATGAATCTTCTAAATTGCAAGTTATGAAACTCCACAGGCAATACATTGTAAAGCCTAATTCCTATATTGTCTGTTCTTTTGAACCTATCAGCTGTTGGAACAATATTTCTCATATTTTGTTGGTGAACATCTTCATGGGCGATATTATCCCAAAAGTTCTAATAAACAAAAGACAAATTTTCATAGACAGTGATTGGATATAGGGTCATTTTTATAAGTTCCTCAAATATAGGTTAGCAAGTTTGATTAAATTTTTCAGATAATATGCTTCTCAATGCAGGTTTTTGGATTACTAAAAATATACTTCTGATGCATTGCTCCAAATAATTATGCTATACTCAAGTATAGAGTGAAAAAGTGAGAAATACATTTTGATTTGCTTTTTTTTCAATTTTTCTGATAGCAAAAACTGACCATCTTTTTTAACTGCACATATTATTAAGTTCCGTCTATTTCAAGTTCGAATCCAATTTTAGTAGTCGTTTTGTTATGTCGATTGGAGCAGTTTATTTTGAATGTGTTATGTGTTCTGTTTTTCATAAATTCAGGATCAAGTCATTTGGCGTGAACTATGAATGAGCTTTCTTCAAAATCATATTGTGGGTTATGTAAGGATAATCCATAAATTCACAAAAAGAGAAAGAGTTTCGATACACCTACATCCCAGCCTATAGCCATTCATAATTGTTTTACCCTACTTACACTCACACTTGTACATTTCAGAAGACAAACTTAAATAGAATTCTGTAAAATTTTAACTGATGAGTTCTTCATCCACTAATGCTGAATTGTCATATCAGCCTGCTAGCACTATACATAGGAATGTTTATGAAAGTATGTGAAATGTAAAAACAGTTGTTATTGTTATTTTTCTACACTGTGAGAATTGACAAAACCATATCTTCCTTTTTTTTATTGTAACACCGGATTTTTACAGCATTTTCTTGTAATGAAAAATAAGTAATAAGCACTAAGTAATAAGCTATAAGAAGTTCCACCTTCACTTTTCAATAGGAAGGATAATGCACATGTCATAGGAAATTTGGATAATTTCTGTCTCTTATTACTTAAAGCTTATTAGTATAAGTAATTCAAAATTGATTTTACACTACATAAAGTTATGTATGATTCAGTTGACCAAAATTCCTTATAGTTTTTTGAGAAGGCAGACACATATTTGGAATCTGTTTACATCTGTTCACAATAATAGAAATCCAAGAAAAAAAATTAACATTTAACGTGACATACATGATATAAAAACATTGAATAATAAATGATGAAATGGATAGGCGAAATTATCTGAGAAATCACATTATTTACTTGGTCATGCCAGGTGTATAGATCACAGGCACGTGGAAATTAGAACAAGGCAGGTAAACTAAAGGTCAAATGATAAACAATAGAAATGCAGGCATAACTCACCTCTGAATGTGTCCAATGTAGAGCACAGGATGGCAGTCCTCACGGGAATCTAGCCCAAATGTCCTACAAATTCATGCGATGATTAAACATTTAGAATTTCCAACATTTTTTTTGCAAATCAAATCCATCAATTCAATCAATAGTAACGGTGTATTGTAAGAACACCCACTCGCGATTAGTATGATTTGACGACTTCAGGAAACGTGAATTGAACTTTCGAGAATTACGCAGAAAAAATATACTACTCGCAGCTACTGACATTCATACTGACAAAGAATTTGAACTTTTTTAATGAAAATATCTGGCAAATTATGTCGCAGATTTTGACATCGACAACCATTTAGAAAGGATTTACCTTTGTTATCCTATCCTTTCACATATCCATATTTGCAAGATTTGAAGAGAATATCACCTTAAAAGTATTTTATTTGCAAGAATACTAGGTAAAGTTTATTAATTATTTTCACATGCACCTGCACTGAACTCTACACAAATCAAGATGTCATTTTCCTTTGAGAAATTTTCCTTACAAATCGTGGAATAAATTAGAACAGAGACAGTCACGGAATACGGAATTGTCAAATGTCAATTGGCTGCGTCTAAGGCAATTATTCCGTAGACCACTAAAGACGACGTAACGTTAAAAATTACAAGAACACATTGGATATGTTACTTATATCATTTCGGTTACGGAGAGCGATTCACTTTCTCTCTCTATCTCTCGAATGGAGTCGGCCAATATCCTAAAATGAGAGAGAGAGATCACTCTTGTTAACCGAACGATATACGGAACATATCCATGGTTTGATCGGGCAGTCTGGGGGTCGATTCTTGAACCACACGTTCTTTCTTTCAACGTATACGTTATTTCTAGACAGAGACCAATCAGGACCCTGCTCTTGAATCACTCGCAGTTCTGCGAATACGTTGTTGCTAATCTGCGACAGATATGGTATCAACGTATACGTTGAACGACCCCCTGATCAGTCGCAGCTTAGCGACAGCGCATTCGAAGAGCTGAGAGTTATTCAAGAATGGGGTGCCCTGGAGTGATGAGAATGAGCTTTTAGGGATGGCTGATCCAATAAATTTCAGGTATCAGATCCACATGATCCGAGTCCGGACTTATACCTGTTCCAAAGATCAGTTTCGGGATCAAGTCCGACTCTGTGTATACAAGAATACTAAGTCCACTGTCATCTTTCTCAAATTCGATTTCATATTTTTTCTATTATATTAAACAGTTCTTCAAATAATATATTACTGCGCTGACTACAGACAAAACTGTACTATTGCACATTTCATGTATTTCTGTATTTCATCAACACCAACGCTCCACAGATTGACTAATAAAAATACCTATACATGGTTTCTGCCAAAAGAATGCGTACCGTATCATGTCCAGTCCGACCGGACGTGTACGACTGTATCATACATCTTCCATACACAAAATCTAATTCCACTGATACGGTGGAACAGTTTACCCGTCCCGTCGGACTCGATTCTCAAGCAAGGATCGGTCGGTGAACTAGTACACATCTGTACTACGCATCTTATGAACGGGAACGTTATCGAAGGGTGTACTCGTTGGACTCGTACTCGCTTTGTTTCGGGATCGGATCAGTTCACTAATCCAAGCAAGTACCTGTTCCAAAGTATCAGTTCCGGTATCAGGCAGCCATCCCTATCCAATTATCTTTCAATGTCTGATTCGGATGTTGAGCAGATGTATACCTCCAAGCATAAAGCTGTGCGTTGAGAAAATGAATCGATTCAAACATGCAATAGTTTTTTTCTGCTTAACATACAGAATAGGCATTGAAAAAGATATCGTAGTCGTTCATTCAACGATGACCAGGACAGAAATACACACAAAAAGTTCGTAGATCGGATGTGTTTTGGGCATGGACGTATAAATAATGAAAAATTGCGTGCACCACTGTCTATCGCAGGTCTTCCTTACCAACGCGCCAACGAACCGAGCGACTTCAGAACCATCTGTATTGCAATATTCGGATATGGGAAGTTATACGAACGTAGCTGTGTTGCAAGAATATGACTGCCGAGTGTATTCTTAATTTACGTCCATGGTTTTGGGATGTATGCGAATCCTAAACACAGATTAGTGAATAATCAGAATCATAACTTGATGGCAGCACTTTTGTTCTTCATGAGAAATTTTCAAAGACCTTGAAGCGATGTTTCGTAATGGATATAAGGATCGGCTTCGCCTATTATGCACAAAAGTTCAGATCCGTCTTCAGTCTGATACCATCCACTGAATGGTTTGTTAAGGATATGAGTAATAACGTTATGGAAATTATATAACCATGTATCTCTACATCACTTTTAATCCTAAAAGCCTGATAGCCAGATACATATGAGTAAGGTTATTGCTTGCTTGAAATGTGGTAGACAATGTTCCTTGTCAATAAGTGGTATTGATTCGGACTTCCATTGTCTATATTATCAACTCTGTTGAAACCTGTTACTAATAAAAAAAAAAAAACAAAAAACTTATAAAAAATACAAAACAAATAAGGCAATCAAATCCAAACAAAAAATGGTTCAAATGGTATTTTTGGCAAAAAAAAAATTTTGATTGATAAAAGAAAATAACAGTGTGACAAGAAAATTGAGATATCGAATATGAAATGGCAGAGTCAAAAAAATCAAATCAAGAAATATATGAAGTATTATGAAATATGAATAACAAATAATGAAACCAAGATTAAAGTTGAGTGTACTCACGACGTTTCCATCGCTTCTATATTATCAAATATATTGAAAACTGTTACTGATCAAATGCGATCGAAACGTTGTAAGTACTCTCTACTTGAAACTTAGGTTCAAAATTTGTTCATATTACTTTTATATGTTTCTTCATTCAAAAAAATACTCTGCTATTTCATATTCGATATCTCAATTTTCTTGTCACAAATTAGTTTTCTTTGATCAATCAAACCTTTAAATTTATTTTTATAGCAAAACATCAATTTCAACCCTTAGTGTTTGGATTTGATTGTCTTATTCGATTTGTTTTTCTCATTAGCTTTTTTTGCTCAGTAACAGGTATCAATAGAGTTGATAATAAAGACAATGGAAGTCCGAACTAATACCACTCAGTTGGTTTATTGTCAGAAATCGCATGTACAATGAAAGTGGATTACAAATAAGAGTATGAAAAGCTTATATTCCAAAATTCATAGGTAAAATGTAGTAGGATCGATTATTAATTGCAGAAAGTAGTTCCATATTCTCCTAAGAATATTGTGTGATAGAGAACACTTATCAAGTGATCTATCGTTTACTACATGAAAAAATGACTCCCAAATAATGTGAATTTGGAAATTTCCCTACATATTTTTATTCAATATGAGGAAAGAAAGGCATCTGTTTTCATCACCATGGTAACATTCTTCGACTACTTTTCTAGCAAATATTCTTCATGAAAAACTCGACTTGAAATTCTGCAACATTCTGGTTAGAAAATTTGGCGGCAACGTCATGTACAGAGCACAAAATTTTCATCGCGGAATTTTCAAGTCGATGAAATGAAAAAATATTTATTGTTCGAAAGTACGGAGAAGGTGGAACAATCAAATGTAAAAATGTCCATGTTGATATCGAAAGAGCGGTGTATTCCAATTCTTGCACTGTATAGAGAAGAAAGTGGAATATGATTTGATGAGAGATAAAGACCGAACGGAGAGCGCCACCTTTCGACTTCAGTTTTGTGTTCTACACATGAAAATACGAAAGTTGGTGTTCCCCATTTTTGTAGACCACTCCAGCGATATATTGTTTGCCCAGGCACTGAGGGAATTTTCGAAAAGAAACGTCGAGAAATACTTGTTGCAACACATGTTTTTTTTTTGATGATGATGTCAAATTTCAATTATATGATCAATGAAAGACACTTCTTCCATGTGGTGGAGATTTTATGTAGGACCGTCATTATACTGAATCAAAATAAACATTATAGTATATATTTTTTGGAAACTTTCGTGAATTACTCAATATTCATATTGAATTATGCACTCGATTATGCACTACCTGATGAGTTTACCCGCCTATGAAAGGCAGCCTAAAGAAGTTCTGGATTTTAAATTGAGATTTCAAATTAAGATCCGATGTATTATTTTTTTACGAATACCACAACAACGGTGTCATAAATCTGAAATATGAAAAAAAAATTCATTGTTTGTTCTACAGACAAACGTTAATCGTTTAATTATCAAAGTAGAGATAATAATAGTGGGGTACAAAATATATTGTGGATATGATGAAATTCAGTTCAGTAATCTAACCGTTCGGATACGAGGGAAACCGGAAAAAACTGTTTTCGTAATAATAACAGTTCGTTATAGCACACAGACACATTCATCAGTAACAACATCCCCTTCCTCCATTCAAAAAACAATCAAACCACCGTAGCCAACTGGCTCGATATCATTGACATCAAATCAACATGAGCCGATAGGTCGAGAGATACGCTACTTGTCCTCGATAAAGTCAATTTCACTTTTGATTGTTAACTATTCAATGTTCGGGAGTAATTACACAAGTGCTTCAAAATTACCTATAATTTTTCATGAAAGCATGTTGTCTAAAAACTAGCATGAGTTTATTTTCATATTTTGTCGAAAGAGCCCGACTCCGAAGGAGGAGGGCTCTTTTAGCAAAATATGGAAATAACCGAATGCAGTTTTTTTACTGACAACTTGCTTGAATGGAAAATTATCAGGTTTATTTTGATGCACGACTGTAATTCGGTAGAATATTTCCGGAGTTAAAACGTGGTTAAAACAATGACGTTTAAAATTCAGTATTTATACCTGTCAAGATGACAAATGACGACAAATGTACTTTTTAACAATCGTTACTATAGATCACAGAACTCATATACTTTAAGTATATGAGTTCTGTGCTATAGATACACGGACCGAGCGGGTATTTTTCGATACCTACCGGGTATTTACCAGCCCGAAAATGTCCCGCTTCATATGGGACTTTTAACATACGATGGAAATATTCGAGATAAACACCTCACCAGTCTAGTTCGCTCTAGGTTTCAATCTCTGCTAGTTCTCTGAAAATAGGTTTGAAGATCGAGTTCTGTGTTATCATATTTCCATTTATTTTGTGACCTTGGCCTATTGGCCGTGTCTAACAGCTTATAGCCGCTGCACAAAATTTGACAGTTTTCCATGGTGAAATTTCATCGTTAATACTTCTATCCCGGGACATTGTGTACATAAAGCACACCTGTTCCGATTGAAGATTGTAGATCACCCTAACTGCGAATGTGGTGAAGTAGAAACGTTAAATCATATATTTTTGGAATGTCCGATCAATATGATCCCGAACAGAGACCTGTATCATGCCCTCATTCTTAAGGGAGTTGCTGCCCCCATGAGTATCACAACAATTTTACATGGTTTGAACTTATCCACATTAAAATTATTGATACATTTTATAGATCACAACAAACTCAAACTATGATGTTTCCAGACACTTCAGTTTCATTCATCTTCATTCCACTTCACTCATACCCATACCTATTGTTTGTGCTATCTGTTTTGAACTCATTTCTCCTTAGCACACGAAGATATACAGTCGCCACAGTAGGACGAGAATTACTATACGAAGAAAGAAGATATACGGATTACAGCATGATCATGATCATCGATCAGACAAAGCTGTAACCCCCTGAATTGAGCTGGCTGAATGCGCCGTACGGAAGCAAATGCCAAGAAATCATAGAGAGAGAGAGAGATCCATCAGTTCCAGTGTTCCAGTCACAGAACTCATAATTATAACTAGAATGCGTTTCAAATATGGCGAATGGACAAATCATGCATAACCTGCAACACTGTAAATGTCCTCTTAACAGTAGCGGCGCAAAATAAAACGTGCGTAACTTGGGGATGGGCAATGGGTTGGTTTTATAAAACTGGAAATTTCAGTTTCAAATGGAACATTAGAACAGTAAAAATATCGTTTTATCCATAGAAGTTTTATAATGAAAAAATCCTTGAATAGAAGATACGGAATGAGATCTTGATTCACACCAAAAAGTTATTCCTATATCCTACTACTACAATGAAAATTACATTGAAAACATGTTTTTTTTAATGTTGAAGGACGCCAGATCGGGGGGTCTAGACCACTTTCCCCAAATCTAATGGTACACGCTTCAGTATGAAATGTATCGAATTGAAAAATGAACATGTTCAGTGCGGATTTTGATTTTGTAATGCTGTGGTTGAGGCCACTCCAAATATAGATCACTTCCTAATCTACGAAACCCTTTTCTGAAAGCTGAAATCTGAAAACGTTTTCTTTATTCTAGAGACACTTTCAACAGGTTTTTCAAGAACTCATTTATGGAAAGTAACGTTTTCTTTTTTCTTCCCCTTTCTCCAGGAATTACCACAATCCTTAACAAAACACTTCATCGTATCGAACGGGTGAGTACACAATATTACCAATATACCTATAACTCTTGTCTATGCACAATATAATCGATGAATAATAAATATCCAATATTTATATTTACTATCGTCACAGCGTCCAATATCCAAATCAGAAAGAAATAAAACTGACAACGCCGCTCTATTTACAAACAAACTAGTAATCTTAACAGACATACGTCCTAGATTTCTCTCATTTCCTCTTGGAATTACAAGGAATGACGTATGTGTTTACTTGGTGCAAGTTGTCCCCTTTGCGAATGCCCATGATTTGTCAAGTTTACGTTAGTCGACGATACATGAAACGCATTCTAGTTATAATTATGAGTTCTGTGGTTCCAGTTCCATCACCCATCCTATGCTATGTGAAGCAGGACTGTTCCAGTCAGTACTTTAGTACTAGATTCAGTACTATTTGAAGAGATTCAGTACCAAAGTACTTTTTACTGAAAACCAGTACTATTTCAGTTTTGAGATTGGGTTCAATGTTTCCGTCACAAAATCTCCAAATCGGTGTAGAGAGTAGAGACTAAAGAGACAAATCAAGTCTACTAAAAAGATATAGAAGAGAAAATAATTGAGAAAAAGAAGAGGGTCTATAAGGTGTCAACGTCACATGGTCTTGTTCTAACTATTCTGTTGTTCTGTGATCGCTTTGTCAAAAGTTAAAACTGTTGAAAGTTGTTTGACTTGACAACTTACAGATTCCTGTCCCAATAAATCTTAGAAATGTACTATTATTACAAATGAAGTTATCACTTCAGTATCTCAAATTTTGTATTTTGATCAACTTTTCTGTGAATTTAGTTATCTCGTTAATTTTGTTGTTACTCAAATATTATTTTCAGGTGATTTCAAATTGTGATGTTAGTTTTCTATCTTGATAATTTTTTTGAATAAAAAACTACCTCTGCCTCTTTGCCAATACCCAGTACCTACCTGGATTACTACAAATATTGAGAACAATAAAATCCAGTACTAAATTCTCAATTCTAGTACTTTTTCGAAATGAAATCCGGTACTATTTTTCATCGGGCAGGAACAGCACTGATGTGAAGTGTTGAAAGAGAGTAACATACTCGCTCTGCCAGAGTTCTACCAAAACCAAAATAATTCGCTATTAATTTGAAGATAAATTTTTAGAAAATGTCTGCAACTTCTAGTAAGAGATCTGTTGATAGCGAAAAACACATCAAAAACAAACAGCACGACCTAAGAGAGGCGCTTAATTTGAGAGACATTGATGAGGTTTTAGAGAAAATTGAATCCATAGATTATAAATGCTCTTTTACTCAGTGTAAAAATCGGACCAAAAACTTTGGAATCGATTGTAAATTCTGTAAAGGGAGGTTTTGCACAACTCATGGTTTACCAGAAATCCATGGCTGCGGTGAAGCAGTCAGAAAAGAAGAGAGAAAGAAATTCGAACATCCAGTTGTGAAAACATCTCAGCAAAAACATTCAGAGAATCAAACTAAATTGGCTATGAAACTCCGACAAATTCAACTGGAAAGGAAACCCAAAGGATCTAAAAGCAAAGAAAAAAAGAAGTAATTGATGCATACAGGTAATTTTTGGATACTATTTGTCAATTTACAGAAAATAAAATATTGAACATCATTCTGTGCCCAATTTTATTTCTGCCCAGAAACAATTCTTGTCATAATAGTAAATGTTTTAATAAACAATGGCTCCTAAATCGCATCAGAATACAGCTCAAGCAGATTAGGTGACCGAGTGTTTGCGAGTCTGTGAGTAAATGCAATCATTTATAAGTAAAAGATTCATATTTGTTGAAAGAATTGAAATTGTAATATTATGGAACAAGTGTGTAATGCAGGAGATAAAGATGAGTTATTTTTGGCCCACCGACACTTAAGTCTTTTGCATACTTGGGGTGTGAATGTAGATGGAATATTTGGAGTTCTCACCTAAATGCTAATATGTATGAAATTGATAGAGATATCCCAGTGCCTCGTTCTCCTCCAGAGCTAAAAATTAATTAGCTGAACAAATAATAAAATAAAAGTTTTTACCGAGGACTTTTATATCCAAGCCCAATGATAAATTGTACCTATTTATACATTTTCATTCAATTATTTGTATTATACCTGACATCCTCAAGGAGTCAGAGATCAGAAAACAACTGCATAAAAAATAATTTATTTTTCTTCTCAAGCCTCAACATTCTATTATGATAATTCAGTCAATAAAGAACAATGTCGTCCTTTGAATCAACGATATCATCAGGTTTCTGTAGAATATCAGGAGCCATTTTATATTTACAAAAATTAATGCTGCGTTGTAAATATTCATAACTCAGTCCTGCATCATTGTCTTCCGAGTGCATCTCGTGATTCTTGGAGACCTCGAACTTTATCCACTTATAGTTGACACATTTTCTGGAGCCTGGAGAACTTTGAATGAGGTGTAATACTATAGGGTGGGTCAAACCAAAGAATTCATTCCCTCGAGGTCTGGTACTGACAACATTCAGAGACAGAGAATCATTGATTCCTTGTAGGAGAAGAGAATGACAAACATCTGGTGTGTCACCTATGATTGGTGTCGAGTTATCATCTGATGCAATTTCGAACCTGAAAATTTTCATCCAGAGAATTAAATTACCCAAAGAAAATTATAAATATACAAGAGAAAATATGATAAAATATATAAAATGGCTAGGCTCTCACAAAACTGCCTAGGGCTGGGTCAACTTTTGGGCTGTCTTATCGGAGATGACGAGAGGAATCTAAAGAAAAGTTTAATGTACATATTCTGAGGGCCCACAAGTTCCTGCAGCAAAATATGAGCAGATTTCTGAAATAATTGTGAATTAAAAAGATAGAAGCAAAAAAGAAATTTTGAGTTTTTAGAACTCTAAAATAAGCAATTTCATTTCAAATCAACCAAATCTCTATCTCTTATTGTTTCTGAGATCCCATGCATAGACTCGATTTGAATGGACCTGTATAACGAACAAGGCAAATAATAGTTATCTATGCAAAAAGTATTATGACACAAGATGCATATATTTTGTCTTCATCCATTAAAAAAATTTCATTGCACTATAGGTGAGTGCAAAAGTTTTGATTTTGGCATAAACCTAGAGATATTTGATTCTCAAATGAGTCAGCATAAATAAGCTCTCATTTGTTTACTCTTTCAAGGGATACCATAAATCAATATCCACACAATAAATATTACTGACTTCATTGTTTTTACCTAGGAATATCATTGACATCAGAAATTTTACAGGTGTAAACACATTTTTGAGTTGGGTCCTTCAAACTGCCATAAATTCGAGTTGATACATATCCAACAGGGTAAATACAATGTTCAGAATGAAACTCCATACGATCTGATACAACTTCACCAAGTGAATGGATTTTCAATCGTCCCAATTCAATAGGGAATATTGGTTTTCCTGTTTGGTCAATTGGTACAGGCCGGACAAACTTTTTCCTGCTTTTTGAAGAACACTTCCTCGATTTGAGTGCTGATGATTTTCTTTCTGGAACAAATAATTTATATTACTTGATTTAGCTATTTGGAATAGTTCAGAGCAAGTTTTCAATTTCATAGTGAGTCAACTGATAGATCCATCTATGAGTCCATTTGAAGCATTTTCTTTTCCACCATTCAATAAATTTTTGATGAATTGAAAAAGTCATACATGCATACATTGTGAAAGAGACAAAAATGTTTTGTTTATATACCATTGGAATCTATATATTTCTTTCTATTCTTCCGGTTGTCACTGTTACTGTTAATAGCTATGGGAGTATTGTTAGTTTGACGTGGTCCATCTTTAGCAGCATTTTGCACTTCTAATGCCACTTGGGGTTCATATTCACATAATTTTCTCAACAAAAATTTTCTTTCCTCTTTCCTAATTATAATATTGATCTGTACCTCTTCCAACTCATCTACGAGTGCAGCATTTTCCTAAAATGAAACCAAGTAGGTATTATCCAATGCTATAATTTGCAGATGAACTTACATGCACATATTCTCTAATCATCTGTTTCAGCAAAGCCAATTTTTGTTTGTATTTTCCAGTAAACCTTTCGGAATTACTTCTTGAATGATTATGATTATAGGCCATATCTATTCTTGTCTTGCTTGCTAAACATATATTAAGTATCTGTTTACTCCTATGTTGTTGCCTTAATGGCTTTAAAGGATATGATCAAACGAATCGCATTTTGTATTTGTTTCCACTTTGAGCCTTTGATGCACATCACACAACTATTAGGAAAATTAAAATCATATTTTTCAAAAAATATTGAACTCCAACTCCAAAAATATTTACAATTTCAAAGTTCTTGTTCTTGGTTCCTAAAAACCACGTAGCGTAACGGCGCCTAAATCGCTTGTCACTGTCAAGTGAAATGTCACCACAGAACACCCTATCCACACAGAAGCGCAACTGAAGCGTTCCGACCGAATCGAAAGCTTGGCTTGTATATTGTCAACCTCACATTTGTGTTGTTAGGGTGTTATAGAATTTTCGAACAATTATCAATGTCCTTGGGTTATTACTATTGTTAAATTTTATCAATATCGGATGAAAGCATGATCAGAGTAGTTTTAAACGTTCGTTCCTGCAAAATTCAGTTGATTACTCTAAAACTATTTGAACATCAAATAGCTGCCTACGCCACTTTTCTATCTACTTTTTTTTAAGGTGCAAAAAACAGTAAGCCTATTCACTGAAATTATTTTGGTAATCATTCAAATTCTCCGTTCATATTTGTTGAGAATAAGGGAATGTAGATTGCTGATCAACGAAGCATTTAGACGAATTTGATAGGGGAAATGTAAGTTCTAAATTATCAAGAGACCTTCCTAGGGTCGTATCTTCAAATGGAATTAAAACTGCCCCAATTTCAGTTCAGAGGCAGAAATGGTCAGTCTAGAAAATTTACAAAGGTGTATCACTTGAACTATATATCAACCGACAGTTTGAATTTACCGCCAAGAAATGACATTATACAAGCCAAGCTTTAAATCAAGGTTGCGAAAAATTGACCCCAAAAGATCAAAGGGACCGCCTTCAAGTTGCGCTTCTGTGTAGATAGGGTGTTCTGTGATGTCACTCATCAAATTAGCACAGCACCTAATCACAGCATATATAACAATCAGCACGGATACTCCCTTGGGCGGGAAAAGAACGCGCATATACTTCGCGTCGCTATGTCGGCCATGTTGAAAAGCAGTGGACCTGTCATATTGTCATTCCTTTATGGCTGCTTTCGATTAGACAGTTTCCCTCTCTAGGACTCTCGATTCCACTATTGGTGGAATTTGCCACTTGTCATTTTCCAGCCAATGGTAAAGCTGAAATTAGAAACCCTGGAGCAACGCAACTATAAAACGAAAGCTGCAATTTGTATTTGTGAATGTTTGATCAAGTTTTATTTTGGTATCAAATTGTGTTTTGCTTAATTTCGTGAGTGTTTTATTATTATTACAATGGATAAACAGTAAAAAGGTAGTCATGTTTGTGCTGTAGTGAACTGTAGAAGCAGCAGGTTAAAGACTAGGCCGGAAAAATGCTACTTTCTCGAAGAAAAGGCGTCCGAGAAGTGGGTACGGTTGCTGAAAAAATAGTGTACGCAACACGACCGAAAACAGTTTTTGTTACGTGAATTACTATTCCGTAAAGTGATCCTCAAATTTTGTGCGAGTCAAATTTAATTCTGTATAGGTACTTAGCTATCACTTCTTATATTATTTGAAAGAATTACAAATAGTATCCTATCAATATATATATATATATATATTATTATTCATTATGGTGAACAAAATAGCAACAATCAAATAAATAATGACGAACCTTATTTTATTAGTTGAAGTCATTCGAAAACAAGTTCAATTTCGTGAATTATGACAAGATAAAATTTCTAGTACGCCTCTGTTATAGATACCATGTCGCAAGTCTGGCCCTGAGTAATCCGCTTTTCAAGATGGCATCTTTATACTGTTTGAGATCATAGACCATATACCCTATTTGAGATCAAAGGCGGCATCCCAGAGTGTCCGTGCTGATTGTTAGGTATGCTGTGACCTAATCGCGATAGAAAATGAAATCGCGAGCGCTAGCGCGTAAAAACGCGGAACTGTCCGTGGTTAGATTGCCATATTTATATTTGCATGTGTATAAATGGAGCTTCGATGTTCTCGTGTTTCTTTTGTTTGTGAAATTTTCAATTTCTAATTGATTTCTGTTTGAGAAGTGACTCAATCCACAGTTGAATACTCAAAGAACATTTAATTTAACGAATTTGAAGGTTTTTCATTATCAAAACATTGTAAAATTCGAAAGATTCGAGGTTGTTCCCAGATGAGATTTGGATTTATGAGTATCTGCTATCAAGTTGGGCTTACTGAGAGAATATTGCATAATTTTATGAATAATGCACACCTGAAATAATTGAAAATTACACTTTTCAGCTGGAAAAATTTACTTCGATCGCCTGAATATAAAATTTATTCAATGTATTTGAGCAATAATAAAGTATCAGAAGTGGCAGTTTTCAGCTGGTTGATGTGATTCTCCCCAATTAGAATTATGCATTACAAGATTGTATCAAAGAGTAACTGATTCATATCCAGGACTAGAAAACAACAAAAAGTTAATATATGATCACAATAAATGAAAAGCAGCAAACCTTCCAATCATTCCACTGGAATATTTGCTTCTTGAGAAAATCTCCACAATCGCTATTAAAGCTCAAACACACAAAAATCATGAAAATCCAAAATGACTGAACAGTCAACAGAACAGCCCCATATATAAACACATGCAAACTAATGGCGATCTAACCATTGAGTGTTCTCGCAAAAGTCGAAAGGGAGCATATCGCTTATTTTCTATCGTGAATTCTTATGAAAACTTCTTAGTTTTTTGCGGGATTCAACAAAAATTCCTAACATGCGTCTGGTGAAAATTCGGACGAATGCTAGATTCACAATATTAGCATTTTATCTGACGTTGTTTTATTCACGGAATGTATTTCTAGATCGCTTGTTCTTTCAACAACCTAGTAATATCATGAATCTCCTCTGCTATTACAACGGCTTGTACTCCTTCACTTTCGAACATGTTCTGGAGGGTTATTTGAAAATAATTGAATTGTTTGTAAAAAATTGGAAATCAAAACTTTTATGATTTTTATTTTTTCTCAGAAAAAAAAAGCCAAAAAATTATTCTCGAACTTCATTCTCTCCACAAAAATATCCAAATTTCTAATCGTGTATTAGGATTTCAAGATAAGCGATACGCCTTCTGGTAAAAAGAAGTATTGGGCTGCGTCTAACAGCTTACAGCGGTTAAGAGGGGGATTGGCAATAATGCTCAGAGCAGCATCAACTTCAAGCAAAAAAGACTCCTTTAAATGAAAACTGGCTGAAATGGGATTTAGTATACCGAAAGATAAATGATTGGAATAGGTGATGAGAAAATTTGAGGCTCAAATTATTTCTGAAAAAGAAAATATTGATTTTCCAACATTTGTAATTTTTTCAAGTTTTTATTTTAGAATGGAACCAAGAGTTCTCATCACCGTCATCACCTTATGAAGAATCATCCTGCCAAATGTAAGCTTCAAAAAGTCCATAATAAATGAGTCTTTTGAACTTATAACTTCATTTCGTTCATGCATTATTAGAAACATTCAACATGTCGGCCATAACACGTGGAAATTTAGCCGAATATTTCCATCGTATGTTAAAAATCCCATATGAAGCGTGACATTTTCGATCAATTACAGCGATAAATTCCCGGCGGGACATTTTCGGGCTGGTAAATACTCGCTATATAGGTATCGAAAAATACCCGATCGGTCCGTGTATCTATAGTAACGATTGTTAAAATGTACATTTGTCATCTTGACAGGCATAAATACTGAATTTCAAACGTCGTGTAAATTACACTCGTGCATCAAAATAAACCTGATAATTTTCCATTCAAGCATGTTGTCAGTAAAAAAACTGCATTCGGTTATTTTCATATTTTTCTGAAAGAGCCCTTCTCCTTCGGAGTCGGGTTCTTTCGACCTAGCTTTTTGATACTTTCGGCTGGATCTTTTGTATTGTGTTCAGTGTTACACGACCTGTGTCGTTACTGTAAGGAAATGATATTACCCCATAGTTGCTAGTGTTCTACATAAACGATTGAAAACAGTTTCCATTGTAACCCAAGTAATTTCATCACAAATTTAAAAGCACCATTTATTTGTGAATAAAATTATTCGCGATTTATCCAAAATTATTTAATATTTGTCGAATTTGCGGAAAAATATAGTATTGAGAAAAAATTAACAACATTTCTTCTTGATATCTATGCCCTATCTCAGTCTCCATAACCATTGACAAATATATCTTTTTTTTTTTATTTGGCTACCCAGTTTTCACTTCGAATGTCGTAAGTTTTCCACACAGAACTGTCGATACTTGGGTAAAATCCATATTCAATACAAAATAGGTACAATATTCTTATTAACAATGTGTTCAGAAAGTCGCGACACGTGTTTATTACCATAGCTTTCTCGAGCAGGGAGATCCTGCTAGGGAAAGCATTTGTAAACCCATTGTGAGGATTGTACAAAAACTCACTTGTATTAGAATATCTATGGACGATGCTTGTACAGTTAAATTATTTTATCTCAACCCATGCGTCATCCTTGTTAAGCATATAAAATGTGTCGAGAATTCTTAGTCAAAACAAAGTCTGAATGTAGAAGGACGTGGCTAATATCCCGATTAAAATTACAACGTGTAGATATTGACTTACCAAATTAACATGTTCAAATTTATGAAAATGTCGGACCTTTTAAAGTAATGAAGCCAAGGGACGTTTTGCTTTGAAAACCACTGTTTTTTTCATATCTTCTACTACAAAACTACGTAAAACTAACGATAAATAAAACTCCAATGACGTAAAACGATGACGCCATAGCGCTAGTCAAGAGCATGTCTTTTGGTAAGTTTGGTTGACATAAAACACTGTCGGTTTTATGTCTCTCTTTTTACTGTATTGAGTATCAATCAAACATCACAATACCATAATTTTTTGCTCAGAAGAAAAATGCTAATTTCAATTTGCTTATAGCTGTTAATAGAAAGATTTCTTTAATTATAAATTCATGATGCATGAGTAAAATAAAAAAAATGGACTGTACTCATACAAATGAATTTAGGTCATCATTTGCTCCCATTCTGAACATTTATTTATACCGTTCATATATCACGAACCTCCAAAATAATAATTATTATTTTATTTGTTTTTGTTGTACCTTTATTGTATAGTTTAAATTTTAGCAACTCATGAACACTTTTTTCAATATTATTGCATAATACATGAGGTGTGATATGTATTTTATTTGATCGCTCCTCAACTGATTCACAGGTTGAAGTTCAATATCGAAATTCACAAATGAAGTGGCCATTTATCACTCAGATAAATTAGTCATAGAACACATATACTAGTGGTTGATAGTCCCTGCGCTCCAATCAATCTTGACAAAGATATTTTTGTATTTTTTTTTATGTTACATACACATCCATTCGTTCATCATCATACGAGACTCAAAAATTAGGATTTCCGTCCCTGTACTGATGACGTAGGGAGACATACATATGACCAACTTTATCGCTTGAACCACAATTCTTATAAAATAATTCACGACGTCATGACTCTCACAATATGACGTAACGAATAAAACGAAAATCTGTCAGAATGCGCATTTGAATTCAAAAATTTCAGGATTTTTTTCAAAATATATATTTTATTTTATTGGTGCCAACTTTAAACACCCTTTGTTCACAGACAATGATGACAACACATAGAGTCACGGCGGAAGAAATGGGAGAAGTGAATGATTTCGCTGATGGCAAAAGCAGTGATGAACACCACATAATCAAATCGGCTTCGTCGACAACAAAACCGTCTGTCTTTCCAGCAGGACTGGGTTCTGCTAGCGGCTGCCATAGATAGAATATCTTTCATATTTTATTCCTTGCTCTTTTGCCTTCTAGCCATTGTTTATGCATTATGAATGAATATATAGTATATTTTGTATATAGAAATATATATATATATATATATATATATATATATATATATATATATATCACAATTAAAATAGATCGTTACAAGTTTCTTCACAACCTAAGCCGCCGCATAGCATGATAAATACATAATTTATCACAATTACCAGAACTCTTGAAGAATCATTTGAAACTTATCAACAGAGAAACTGAAATCTGCCAAGAATTTCATCAGGAGTGAAGATTAGATTATTAGATTATATTAGGGACTTTCGTGCTACGAGCCTTTACACCGCGACCTTTTCAGATCTATTGTGTTTGTCCTCGAGATCATTTAGAGTTCTTTGTCTAGCCCTGTCTTCTTTACGAGACTCCACAGGCTAGTTCTTAGAACTCCCATGAATTTGGGAGCTCTTGGTTTTTCTTCTCCCAGCGTTAGAAACCTTTGTCTTGACAAGCCCTCGCAGTGGCATAGTATGTGTACTGATGTTTCCTCTTCTTCCTGACAGAACCTGCATAGCATTTCTTCTGCCAGGCCTATTGTACTCATATGTTTATTGAGCCTACAGTGCCCTGTGAGAAGTCCTACTACTATTCTAGTAGTGTTCCTCTTCTGGCCTAGTAGATAGTCTGTGAATGTTGGCAGCGGTTGTTTGATAAACTCTTTGGCCTGTCTCATTCCTGGTGCATTGTTCCACCAATCTTGAGACTTCTGTTGAATCCATGATTTAGTGTTTGTTTTTAGTACAGCTTTTGCTATACCGCAATACGGTTCTGGGCCATTCAGGGCCCAGGAGTGAAAGTGACATCTTTGATTCGACAACAGCATGAAGAATCAACTTGCTCAAATAGAATCGATACTGGCCAAGCTCATCCGATTCGGCAACCACAAGAAGAATTCCATTCAAGCAACAAGAGGTGGAAGAGCTTGTTGACAAAATGATGAGACAAAATAGTTGAGGCTTTCGCGGCAGAGGTTTTCAGTATCACTACTTTTATTCGGGTTTGAAAGCCGTCGTTTTTTGGAATTTCTTCCTGACGTTTCGCTGGCTCGAGTGGCTAGCTTCTTCAGAGGTTCATTCATCTTGGAATTCACTCCGATGACTGGAGATTGATTCTTCGCAAGTTGTATTTATGCCGATTCAGGTAGTTTGCGGTGCTAATTATTCCATTCGGATTCGGGGAATTGTCATTAATATTGATTGATTGAAGTAAACAAGGTAATCAATATTAATGACAATTCCCCGAATCCGAATGGAATAATTAGCACCGCAAACTACCTGAATCGGCATAAATACAACTTGCGAAGAATCAATCTCCAGTCATCGGAGTGAATTCCAAGATGAATGAACCTCTGAAGAAGCTAGCCACTCGAGCCAGCGAAACGTCAGGAAGAAATTCCAAAAAACGACGGCCTTCAAACCCGAATAAAAGTAGTGATACTGAAAATGATGAGAGATGGTATGATTGAAGAATCGTCGAGTCCTTGGTCTGCATCTGTTGTGTTGGTTTCCAAGAAGGGTGAATGCACAAGATTCTGTGTGGGGTATAGGAAATTAACGATACCCCTTAGAAGGACAGCTACTCTTCAACAAGAATAGACGACACACTAACAACTCTGTCAGGCTCACGTTGGTTTTCAACACCAGATCTGGAGAGTGAGTACTGGCAAGTGGGCATACATACGACAAAGAGAAGACTCCATTTTTGACTACCAGTTTACTGTCATGGCGTCATGGCGTATGAACTGTGCAATGCTACAGCTACATTTCCATTTGAAAGACTAATGGAGCGGGTCCTGTAAGGGCTCACTTGAAAGACTTGCCTAGATTACCGACGAGTTTTTGATTATGGGAAGGACATTCGAAGAACATCTACCCAATTTGCGAGAAGTCTTTCAACGATTCAGTATCCAAACTGAATCTCCAGAAATGCTTATTGTTCCAGAAAGAGGTGGATTTTCTGGGGCATGGAGTGTCTTAAGAAAAGCATCCCAACAGATGAAAGGAATATACAGGCAATAAGAGACTGGCCTAGACCAGAAGATTAACATGAAGTGGGGAGTTTCCTAGGTCTCTGCACCTACTACCATCGGTTCGTGGGAGGATTCGTTGATATTGCGGCACCCTACATAAGTTGGCAGAAGACCGAGTCAAATTCATCTGGTCCAACGAAAGTGAACGAGTATTTTGAAAACTGAAAGTTGCTCTATGTTTCAGTCCTATTTTAAGTTTTTCACGTCACCGAGGCCTGTTTGTCTTGGACACATATGCAAGTAATAATGATAAGGAGCCGTACTATCACAAGAGCAAGATGGTCGAAAAAATCAATTGAGTTCTACAGCAAAGTACTGACCAAGCCAGAAAGGAACTGTTGCGCAACAATAAAGGATATACTGGCAATAATCAAGGCTGTAGACCAGTTCCACCAATATCTGTATGGAAGAGAGTTCCTCATTAGAACAAATCATGCAGCTCTGAAGTGGTTACTCGGGATGAAGACAAGTGCCAAGGTGAATCTAGAAGTCAAACCAGTTTCACTTCAAGATGTAACATCGACCAGGATGATTGCATAACAACGCAGATGCCATATCCAGAAGACCTTGTTCGGATACTTGTGAGCGAATTGAACGTCGCGAAAGAATCAACCAAGTGAGATTGATGGTAGACGAGAATTGGACCACAACGAAAATAAGATAAGATCAGGAGAGTGATTCAAACGTTACAGAATTTTTGAAATGGGAGGAAAGTGGAGCGGAAAGACCTACCTGGAAGGACATCTCCTATTGATCACCAACATTCAATGCATTGTGGGCGCAATGGGAATGGCCTACTAAAGAGAGCTTTGGGAATCTGCCGATGTCAAGAAGATGATTTTCCCATTTCTCCATTTTTATGCCTATGTCGAGAATATCTGATATCTTGGAAGAGATCCATAGTGGTAGATCAGGAAGAATTCTAGTAGTCAACAAGACCTTGGATAAAATACGGCAAAGGTTAAACACCTATTAATGAACCCTCAACTATTCCAAAGAGCCCGTTTGTCAATGGTGACTATGCACAAATCTGACCCCAGAAAGAAAATTATTTTTCTGGAGAAGGTAATATTTTTCCACCTTGTATATGCCTCGTGTGCCTTACATTTTTCAAGATAATGAATGATAGTACATTGAAGAGTCGTATACGGTATGTTTGATAAGTTCTGTACACAAAATCTCAGTACACATACACATAGTTGATACATTGCCGCTATCATCGATCTCAAAGTAACTGTTATCAATGCGAAAAATTGATATCGAAGCATTGTTTTTTATCAATCATACAGCAGATTAGATTTTAATGACACACTTATCTCGCACATTTCAACACAATAAGTATCTTATGTACTCAATGACTCTCAAGTACTAACTGAATAAATATTATGCGTGATTATTGGTAATTCTTGAAAAAACCTTCACGCAGTCATAATAATGTTGAAAATCTCACTCGTGAATGCTGTGGTATTGTAAACTAAAACATCAACAGTCATGGACCCAATTGGGTAAGTGCATAGTTATCATTCATCATATTGAATAAGTGAAAAGTTGAAAGGCACATGGTGAATGTTAAGTAACACACGAACGAAGCATGATAGTGCAATAGTTTTTTCAAATATCTCATAGGCTAATATTTACAATCTAATAACCAGGGGTTTGAACTTGACACTTAAACCAATAAAAGTTATTTCTGGTACACGGTCAGAGTTTGAGAAAAAAAATTGTTCTGTACGCCAGCACCCATGGATAATGGTGAAAATTCCAGGGAAACCTCAGAAAATCGCTATTGCATGAATAACTTGAGAGGGGATGAAAATTTCGAAATAATGTATGCAAACAAGATTACAAAGCGTGAAAATTCCCAGAAAAGGTTTTCACCTTTCAAAAATCCATCAAGTAACCCTTATGTGAATAAAAATTTCTCCTATTACATATATTTGGCGGGTGTAGGCATAAGTGGTTGTATTTGATATTTGGGGGTGAGATAATGATCTATGATAAATAAACAATGCAAATGTCACATTTTTTTTACGTTTTCTTATTGAATTAGGTCGACAAGCTGAGTTTGCTCAAAGATTCAGTGGGTCAAATTTGAACAAATCAGATATAACATTCATTTTTTATTCATTTTCATTCATCTTGGGCCTAACTAAATCCAACTTATCTGTACCCGTTGCTTTTTAGTGCGCTCATTTTTTATGACTTATGTCTTTGTAACCGACGTAAAAAGATCAAAGTTGAGATTTTTGGAAAACATAATTATTATTTTATTATTAAGGCATTCTACTAGTTCTAGCTTTCATTCATCATTTTCGATATTTTTCGGAAATTTCCCTGAATGCATACAATTTTTTCTGACAGGTCTCGCGACTTTATTTTATAGACTGCAAGACTGTAGTTTTATGAATGTGCAAATATATAGTTCAGAATCTGCTCTTTCGTCATTGTTACGTCTAGAAAATAGAACTGGGTGTACATCATACGTGACTAAACAATTGAAAAGAATAAACAAATGAACACGTTGAGAAATTGACAGATGTAGCCTATATTTTTACATCACCTATATTCGTAACAAACGTAATCGCAGTTACGTCCGATACAGACATTATCTAACCTCGTTTGATAGCGTCCGTGTAGGACGAAACTGCAGTTACGTATTCATCATTCATTACTTCAAATCCAAAAGGCACCAAAAAAATAAAAAGGAATTGAAGTCGAGAGAAAATGAATATATTGTACTTTATGAGATTTTTAATTGAGAAGGTGACCTACACTACCTTCCACAAGCAGGAATACTGAATAATTTTAATTAAGATTTATTTCAGGCCATGAAAAAATAATTCCAAAATAGAGCCATCACTGCCATGACCCAGATCATATGCATCGATGTTGCCAGTTCAACCGTAACTTATACAGTGCGTTTCTAATGCCCCCCCCCCTTTATATTTCGAACGGGTCAACTCAAAAAATTGAAACTTTTAAATCTGTGATCAATGACATGTATTTATTTCAATGATCATCAAACAACTGTTCAATCTTCGTAATGTAATCGATGTTTTCGGAAGATAATGTGAAAACCGGATTATTGACGATGTCATCGATATTTTTTCTAATATTTTTGAACTCCCTCTCTACTACGACCTTGATATTTTGATTAGTATAAATGACCGATTCGTCCAAATATTTTTTATTGGCTGCATCAAATTCTGTAATGGGTACAGCTAAATTGCACACTTTGAAATTTTCCAAATCTATATCTCCAGCAGGAGTATATTTCAATCTATTATTAGCACTCAACAAATGTTGTAAGCTTAATACTATTGATTTTTTGCTCGCTTCACTAGATGACTGACCAAACTTATTTACAGACATGATGATACTGATATTCGATCATGAGTGAACACTCAATATATAACTCCAGCTTCTTTCAACTCTTCCAGAATACTAACTATTTCATTTTGATGAGACGTATTACCGGCTTGTTGAGAAGCCAACAAAAGTTGTGAACGTTCCACTATTTATTCACATCATCCCAATACACATAATCTATTGAATTTGTATTGTATGTCAAGTGATTCGCTTGTTGGATAGCGAGGGACTTGTCGCTACTATCAATGTCATAATTATTTTCCACTTGGGGTTGTTGGTTCCTTTCAAATGTCCAGTACTTTTCAAATGTAAATTACTCAAATTGACTTCATATTCTAGTGATGTAAAGTATTAGTCAGGAGCTTCAATATGATGTATCACAAGACCCTACTTTCCATTTTTTTCCAGGTGGCGCCCAGTCGCCATCTCGAAATTTTCATGTGTCAATTTTACTCCAAAATATAGTATTCATGCATCAATTTCATTATCCCAAGTTGAAATTTTTTGAGTGACCCTATCAAAAAATAAAAGGAAGGGACATCGAAGAAAATCACAGTATAATTTTTTTTTTCATTTATGGCACTTTTCTCTCCAAGTACCAAACAGTTCCAGATGAATACTGCTCGTAGAATCACATTCTGAAGTAGAAGCTGGCATTTCGAATTGAAAAACTTCAACTAATCAGAATTCCATTCAGAACGAAAGTGACAGATTAAAAAATGAATGAATTCAAGAAGTTTGAAAAACTGAAATCCGTTTTAATTTTTATAGAAAAGGTACAGAATACACTCATAGGGAATTGTTACTTGTGTAGTCGACATATCAATTCTCAATAGCCAGTACGATGAATCAATTATAGTAATTTCAAGTGATACCACGACACTGGAAATATGGGGACAAGAATTACGAAACCTTGTCCTCGGGAGGAAGTTCGTTAATTAACTTTCGTTAATTCTCGTATACCAGATTGTAAATACCCTACCTACTCTAGCAATACCGAGCAAAAAGATGACAATCTTTGCCGGTATGCTGCTGGTATTTATTTTTCCCACAACAGCCCCAGTAGTTTTGGTTACATCTCACACCGCAAGGCGTTTATATATTAAGATTGTCAAAAAAAATCGAATGAAATTACAAGTCCGACAAGCCGTTATCATTTCTTCATTCTCAAAGTTGACTATTTTGCTCTTTGCTGAAAAAATTAGCATCTTCAGCTAAGAGATGCCGAAGAAGATAAGAAGAGTGTCAGTTTTCTTTTGCTGAAGATGCTAACCTCGTTAGCGAAACTCGCATCGAGTACAAATAATATCAGTTTGGTGTTAGGACTATTAATTTCTAAATAAAGTTCATACTAGAACTACCAAATAATTAATGAAAGTTTGAAATTTCAACTAACTGTCTACCACTGTACAGAAAATGAATAGAATGAAAATCAACATTTTAAACATTCACTTTGGTGAATTATTTGTCACATTTGTTATAAGTGAACTCCACTATGGCCTCAATTTATAGTGGAGTCGGTATTATCAAGAACGATTTGATATCATCTTCTTTCGACGTGATAGCTTGTGAGGAATAAAGATGTTGGCGGATGATCCTATCGGAATGACATTCTATAAAAATAGTGGATCAGATCTGGAACAATATATATATATATATATATATATATGTATATGTATATGTTGTTGTTGAGTTCGGGTTGAACCACGTCTGGAGTTTTGTTCTCGACGTTTCGGCTCCGATTTTGGAGCCATTTTCAAGAGGTGAATGTGACTTCACGCTGAGGTCTCAATCTGCCTACTCCTCAGGTGTTGTCACAGGGGCAAGGTTTGTGACTTGACGCCGGGGCCTCAATCTGCCTACTCCCCAGGTCTCGTCACGAGTACTCATGCCAACTCTGCCTACTGGCCCGCTGCTATAAATCCTACTCAACATCCCTCGATACCTCAGTTCGATCTAAGGAGTAGGCAGATTGAGACCTTAGAAAGAACTCGTGACGAGACCTGGGGAGTAGGCAGATTGAGACCTCAGCGTGAAGTCACATTCACCTCTTGAAAATGGCTCCAAAATCGGAGCCGAAACGTCGAGAACAAAACTCCAGACGCGGTTCAACCCGAACTCAACAACAACACACAACTGACCGCGGAAACCTATCCGAACACATAGTACGCCTCTACGGGGAGGAAATACTAAAACTCACCAAAACCTATTCCTCACTCCTCATCCGAAGATCCAAACTCCTCTGCGATCTCACTTTCCTCAAATCCTGCAGAGACCACGAAGTCATTCCCAAAGCATTCCAACTTAAGCATCACGACAAATCCTTCTCAGCCAAACACATCCTTGGTCGCGCTAGCCAGGCCCTCATCCGAAAAACCATCCACGACATCAGACGCAACCTTCATTCCAACAATATGTCCTTATACCAATGCTACAGCACGCTATCACTCGTCAAAATCCATCCACTCATCTGGGACACACTTCTCAGAATCTCTCAAGAGAAAGCAGACCATATCAGCATACAAAAAACCGAGACCCATAAGAAAAAACTATCAGTTCTCCTGAAAACCAACACTCCGAATCCATCAACATCCAATCCCCCAGTCCTAGTTCACAATCTCTCCGACACCCCTCTGGACGAAAATGCACACAACATTTTATCCAAAGGTTTCAATTTCTCTATCACTCCCACCTCAATTCCAACCGAATCACTCATCACCCAAATCGAATCTGCTATCACTCACCTTCCTGAAATGATAGCCGAAGAAACCCGACAAGACATCGCCACCACCCTCAGGAGGGCAAAACTTCCTAAATCCAATATCACACCGGCAGAGAGACATTCTCTGAAAAGTCTCCACAACAACCCAGACCTGATCATCCTCCCAGCAGATAAGGGCAACGCCACAGTCATCCTCAACACGTCTGACTATGTTGATAAAATGAGTAAACTACTCGATTCACCTGAATATCAACCCACCGACAGAGACCCAACGACCTATCTTGAGAAGAAAACCAGGACCCTCATCAACAACTCCAATATCCCTACCGAAACCAAGAAAGCTCTCATCCCCCGGGAAAAATCCTCACGCACACCTCGCATATATGGTCTCCCAAAGATACACAAACCCAACGTTCCTCTTCGCCCCATTGTCAGTGCTTTCGGTTCTCCAACACAAAATCTTGCTAAACACCTTGCAAATACTCTCCAATCCCTTGCAGAACAGTCCTCGTCATAAGTACGAAATTCTTTCCACTTCATTGAAATCCTCAAAAACCTCAATATCCAACAGACCGACATCCTTGTGAGTTTCGACGTAGTGTCCTTATTCACAAATATCCCTTTATCAGATACATTGAACATTCTCGAAACCAAACACCAAATTTCCAAAGGCACCCTCAACCTCATCAGTCACTGTATGTCCAGTACATACTTCCTATTCCAAGATACCTTTCACAAACAAGTGAAAGGCGCCCCCATGGGTTCTCCCCTCTCACCAGTCCTTGCAAACCTTTTCATGGAAGACTTCGAAACTAAAGCCATTGACACGTTCGACCACAAACCCTCTTGCTGGTTCAGATACGTAGATGACGTTTTCGTCATATGGCCTCACGGCTCCGAAACTCTCCATAATTGCCTTGATCACCTTAACGACCGCCACCCAAATATAAAGTTCACAATGGAAATCGAAAGCAATAACTCCCTTCCATTCTTAGATGTCCTCATCACAAAAACCAATAACTCCTTCACCCACACGGTCTACAGGAAACCAACACACACAAACCGATACCTTAACGCAAACTCCCACCATCATCCAGCACAAACCAATTCCGTTGTGAATTCCCTCATCCACAGATCCATCAACCTCACAGACCTCCATAACAAACCACAGGAACTAGCCCAACTCAAATCAGCCCTTCTTCAAAATGGATTCACAGACCATCAAATTGACAGATCCATCCGCCGCCATCAAACTTCTCATTCCATTCCCAGAGACCCAACAGACAACAACGTTCCCCACAAAGCTTTTCTTCCCTACATTAAAGGTGTCACTGACAAAATCAGCCGAATTCTCAAAAAACAGGACATAAAAACGATATTTACAGCCAGCAACAAAATCTCCACATTCCTCCGTTCCCCCAAGGACAAAATTGTCAACGAATCACAGGGTATATATGAAATACCATGTTCTGATTGCCATAGAACGTATGTAGGCCAGACCAACAGACGTGTGACAAATAGAGTATACGAACATCAACTTGCTGTCCGAAAATCAGACCCATCTTCAGCTCTGTCCAAACATCATCAAGAGACAGGACACAATATAGACTTTGCGAACACTAAGACCATCGCCACAGCAAAAACACTACAAGCTCGTATAATTCGCGAAGCCATCGAAATCGAGAAGCGACCTTCCTGCTTAAATAAACGTGACGACGGCCAGAGACTTCCAACTGCATGGAAACCCCTAATTCCCAGATGCCCAGTCCCCACCAAGACATCCGACGGTCCTTTAGTAGCACCTGCTGCTATAAATCCTACCCAACATCCCTCGATACCTCAGTTCGAATCTAAGGAGTAGGCAGATTGAGACCCTTAGAAAGAACTCGTGACGAGACCTGGGGAGTAGGCAGATTGAGACCTCAGCGTGAAGTCACATTCACCTCTTGAAAATGGCTCCAAAATCGGAGCCGAAACGTCGAGAACAAAACTCCAGACGCGGTTCAACCCGAACTCAACAACAACACACAACTGACCGCGGAAACCTATCCACAAACATATATATATATATATATATATATATATATATATATATATATATATATATATATATATATATATATATATATATATATATATATATATATATATAGCCTCGAGCAGAATTTGATCTTCGAAATCATTCTCCTGTCCTATGTCAAATAATAAGGGAAAAGTTTACTTCCACCAAGGGATTGCCACGAAGCAATTGAAAATATACCCAGGTTTTAGTATCGTCAATTTTCTCTTCAATGACGATCACTGTGAAATACCAAGTTCCTTTCATTTTCACTGACCCACTCTGTACATTAACACAAATATACATTATATACGATAATACTATTTATATTTATTCAGGTACCAGACAGTAATAGTCTACCGTTCTACACTGTTTTTATTACCAACACTCGTCTCAAACTTCCTTCTATTATCATATCGTGAACTTTGTCGAAGAAAACTCTCGAAATTAGAAGGAAACCGTTCACTTGGTGATTCATTTAAAAGGTATGATTAGCTGAAATAAATATTGGCGAAGGAACCGTTAGGCAAGACCTCCAATTCAACATCGCAAAATAAGAAGAAATAATAATTCTTTATGTACAAGTATATAAAGCAGATGTTTATGCCCTGAGAGCGACGATCTCACAGAGACGAGGGCCTCTGGCCCGAGAGTTTGTGGGTCACCCTGTTATGCCCGTTATGTTATGGACATATAATATCCTGTTATGTACGATGAACTAGTATGACATGAAGCTATTTTCAACCACGAGCTGATATTGAAATAAAAAGGTCGCATGCTGGCCTTCAATTTCTTGATCAGTTCTCATCTCACAGCTTGTTCTTCCTATTTTGTATGGAGTTATTGATCCATATGGGAAGATTTGATCATACCCCTTTAACAGATTATTAGAATGATATATTTATCGGTTTCCACAATTAAAATTATTCATTCCGAGAATTTTTGACGATAAAAGTGTAGGTTGGGCCACTCACGAATTTACGAGTGTTAATAATAAAAAAAACCGTTAGTATACTTCGCAGAGGACCATTATTAAATTTGACAATATGAATACTTTTAATACTTAGATTATAGTGAATGTATAACAATATATCGTTACTGATAAAAAAATACTTATTTTCAGTGCGAGTTCCATGAGTTTCCGGTGAGTATATCATTCGTTTTCGAATATACTGATATGATTAATAAAATTAAAAAACCGATGAATTAATACATTTGTCATTAAGCTTGATTTTAGTTATAGCCTCGAACTGATTTTTTATTTCAACAAAAATTACTTGAGGTAGTAACACCACACTACTGTGGTAACACTATACAGAGGAAAATCTAGTTTTAAAATACATGTAAAGTGCCCTACGATAAGAGATCACCCTGAATCTAACCGAAACTGATGAAGTTCTGTAACCGGTGACGACGTATACCACTTTCATTCTGGAGGAGGGGAGTTCATTTTTTATTATAGGTATATATGAATGCAGGATTCGATATTTTCAATTGAATAGATGAATGTAGAACAGAAAGCGTTCTTGGCGGGATGATATTACTCCCCTATGAGGCGCCTTTCCATAACGAGATATGTTTCTGATAATATATTTTTGGTTTGGCGTGTCATTCGTAACTTAACCCTCCACATGCTCCAACCTACCCCCTAAATGGCAACATACCAAGTATAATGGTATATTATGCAACGATCGTGTAATGATGGTTATTAATACATGAGCATAAACCGGGATACGAAACGAGCCGAAAGTGAGTTTCGTATGGTTTACGCGAGTTTACATGAGAGTTGCATACGCTATTTTATCTACACCCAATAAATAATGAAGAACTATGTATATATTATATCATTAGGTAGGTATTTATATTGAACACAATAATAGTAGGTAAAAAAAAATGGGAAAGAATCTATGCCGAGGTCAAGAATTGAACCCGGATGATTCTGACCACTGCACTGCCGTCGCCATTGACCACTCGGCTATGACAGGTCATTTGGTTAGAACGAAAATAAAAACATATATGTTGCATTTGTCAAATGGAAAATATAATCCCTTCGATTGTATTTTTTTCTTGTCTAAGACATCTGTGGAGGAGTCGCTGGTAATTCTTCTATATCACTGCTATAAGACATTTTCATAGGATTATCGAAAATTGACTAAATTCTTCAAAAATTCAATACCTACTGATTTTGACTTGACAAACGTCATCATGCTTGATTGAAAAATAATGGGTTTCTATTGGTTGAAAATCTGTATCGTAATGGATTCATGGTCTCGGTAGTGTAGTGGTTAGCATATCTGCCTATCAAGCGGAAGGTCGGGGTTCGAATCCTCGCCGGGCCACCGTGCTGGGTAATCGCACGTTAAAAGGTAAGGCCTCGTTGATCCTTGCTCGCCGTTCGCCTGGGGCCGCTATAAAACGAGTTGGTGGCATATAAGTGTATTATTAGAAAACGGGTGTAGATAAAAGTACTTATAAGCAATTATATCTAAGAAAATTTCGGATGATTCCAGTAGCTCGAACTGAACTGGTTTTACTGGAAGTTTAACAAGAATACCAGGCATCTGATTCTTGAGTCATGCAGATTCCTTTTCATTTGAATAAAACGACGAAAAGCTTTATTGACTAGATGTGTTGAACTGGGACAGTACAGAGTCGTATATAGTTTTATCTCACAAATACAGCCAAATACTTAATTCTGGGAATTCTCCTAAAAGTAGAGCCATCGACTTGTTGGGATTAATTTTCAATCCCTCATCAACAGATAGGTACCTCATGTGAGGACATAAAATCGTGATTTATAGATTTCGTGACAACTCCCAGATCCAAGTCTCTAAATGAGAAATGAATCTGCGTATCGTCAGCGAAGAGGAGATATTCACAAAATTTCAGAACGTTAAAAGAGCTTGAAGTATATACAGTGAACAGAAAAGGACCTAAAATACTTCCGTGAGGAACACCTGATATAACTTCCAGAAGTGTAGAAAGCTTGTTGTTAAGTTTCGCAACTGTCACATGAGTAAGAACTGAAAAAGGCACGAGCTGAAATACTGAATCTGAAATAATGTAGCATTGACAATAACTTATATAATTCATTCATTATTTTTGAGAAGGTATAGGCAAAATACTGATAGATCTTCAATAATAATAATAAGAGGTCTTTATTTCTCAGTCAGTAACGAATAAAAAAATACATTTCATTTATAATACATGCAAGAATTGAGAAAATGACGGAGACCAGATACCTCCTCTGTTTTTCATCTTAAGCAGTATTCTTTCAGGTGTTGATATTCAGACAAGGGTATAACGTTAGCATATTTCCATGCTCTGGGAAAAAACATTTCAGTAGACACTGATTCATTATATGAGTCATAATAGGTAAAATGAAGGGACAGCATAACTGAATTTGTACGATCTTCATGTCATCACTGCACAAAGCTCGGAATCTATTAATTTTAAATTATATCATAAACATAACCTTCGCAAACCAAATAGACTTTAGAGATTATTTCGCCTTTTATTTAATACCCCCATAAATAATTTCTAACGGTGGTGATAGTTTTTGTTGAATCGAAGAAATATTTGTTCATGTTATTAACATTACTCAAGGAGTCCGGAAAATTCGCAGAGTTATATTCAACTTTTTGAATGGCGGCGATGAGTAATATGACACCATCTTTGGCATATTTCAGTTACTTCCAAAAACTGAAATAACCCAAAAGAAACATTCTCAAATAAAATATCACACATGGTATGTTACCATTTCAAAAAAGGCCGTAGAAGGGGGTGGGAATGTTCCCAATCCGTTTCGATATATTCAGGGTGGTCTCTGTATATTTGAACACCATGTACAATTAGGATATGTGTGATTCCTCAGTTTCCAGGATGATGAAGAGGCCATTCTGGAGGAACGAAAAAGAGATGAGAAATTCAATTTGATCATAGCCAGTAGTAAATCATTAAGTCGCTATGATGGAAAAACGTTTAAAACTTGTTTACCACAGGTGAGATACATTCATATAAATCATATCAACTACACTCCGCCATGTATTTACTGACGACTAGCCGACCCGTGCCGCCTTCGTTGAGCGTTAATTGGACGGCGTTATGCAGAAAGCTACCAACCCTCAATAGTGACGAACTGAGATAATTAGCTCTAAAGTTTTAATTGATTCAAAAAATCTTGTCGTTTACTCTCTTTGTTCTTTTTCTGGATCTGGTTGTCGTTTGGTTTTTGGTTGTTTCATATTCCAAATATAAAATAGAGGTGAAAATGGCGCTTTTTTGGGTTGGTTGGTTTTTCTTTTGTAGAGCGGGTATTGAAGCGAAAGATACGTATGAGAATTTTTTTTTCTTTCTCCTCCTCTGGGGTTTAGCAGGTGGGGCTCGGTGGTTTTCACAGAATGAGACCTTTTATCACCCAATCCCCCCCAATTTTTTTTGTGATGCAATTGGGAATTCAACATAAGGAGTACTCCCTCTGGTGTCGAATTTTGAAACTGTTTTGAAATCGTTGTTTACGTTTAAATTCCTATGATTCTGTGAATTCTGGTCGTTGTTTTTGTATATTTTTGTGATTATTATTATTATATGATACGTAATAAAAATCTTGTACGTGTATATGGTGGATATTCAGGATATTCTGTTTCTGTTGACTGTTACTAGTTTTCAGATCAAAATGAGTGCTTCAAGTTCAAACCATTATTGTTGTGTACCTCAATGTGACTCTTGGACAAAACGGCAAAGTAGTACTGGAATAAGTTCTCATCTTTTTCCGCGGGAAAATGAAAGAAACGTTATAGTTTAGTCTAGGATTAAGAGAGTCTATAGACAGACGGCGGGCCTAGATATATCTCCTGAAAATAGGAAAACTGGTGTCTAACTTCATGAAAGTTTGTTCTCGTCATTTTACCAAGGAAGACTATTTGCCATTCACGTAATCCATGTATTCTAGCATACTCAACCATACTCCAGGCATTATTTCTTACAAAGAAATAATCTGAAACATATATTATCATTTAAGGCATTTTTCATCACTTTTGACTCACATCAAATCCAATATGAAAAAGTAGTAGGTTATTAGCTAGTGATCCAAGAGAATGACAAATTTAGTGTTCCTGGAAATGAAAGATTAGAATTGTGATTATTGTGAATCATTCCAGCCCACAAAATACATGTTTTTTGCAAGGTGATTAATACATACAAGATTCCTTCAAAATGAGTATTAACAAATGATGCTGTTGTACGACCTGGAGAAATCACTTCACTTGAGTCTTGAAATGAAAAATAGTGCATGAAAAAACTGAAAACTAAAACAAAATGAAAATATTGAAAGATAAACCGTAAAAACCCAAAGACAACAATGATAACCATGTACTCGAGAGTGGTTCGAATTTTTGCCACTGTGGCGCTGGCATCTAATCTTGAATTGCCAATCGCATTGTGCAGTTCTTAGTACCAAGTTTTATCATGTTCATCACAAGGATCTGCCTTCTGGGAGTACTCGAAAGAGTGTTCGATAAATATTGTCGAAAACGTTATAAACCCCTTTTTTATCTCTACGATCAGCGGTTAAGGCTCTGTTTCGATTCACCCCCAAAATAACTTCATACCCCTTTTTAACCTTGTTGGGAGATGGATTTCAATAAAATGTGAAGCACGGCTTCCATCAATTCTGTTAAAGAATTTTCATGCAAAATTTCAAGTAGATTAGACCAGGCCATCACGATGTCCCATACAAACTCACACACCGTTTTTCACCCCCTTAGAGGAGAATTTTGGAAAACCATTTCTTGTCGGATGCCTACGTCATATAACGAACACCTCCAAAGCTTGCATTGGATCCGTCAGTCAGTTATTCAGGACAAAGCATTTTATTTGTATAGATTACCAAAAAAATCCTCTCAAATATGAAAACTAGCTATATAGTACTGTGGACTAATAGAGACCAACATTTTTGATGAACATTATGTTCGTCTGTATCGAACCCTTTAGTCAACGCACACCTTTGAAGCATCATATCTCGACGGCTTTTCTCCGACTTCATCAACATATACTATCATTTCTCACTGAATTTTTTGTTCAATCATATTGAAATATAGCTTAAATCACCCATGAATCGTGTAGCTTTCTGTCAGTGAAAGAATTCTTATAATCAGATCAGTACTTCCGAAGATAACCACCTACAAACAAACAAAGGAACGAATCCCTTTATAACATCAGTATATGTACATAGAATAGATGGATCTCATACGTACACTTGACATGCCTACAGAATTTTACACTTCAATCGTAGTCCAGTAACTGAAGATCCGAAACTAGGGAAAGCTGTGAACAAGTCTATGCGTTCTTCACTTGTGGCTCAATTTGTAGGTCTTCACAGATGTTTTCAAAGGACCCAAAACTTAACACGATTGCGTTCATGGCAATGGCCGAAAATGGCCCCCCAAACCCAGAAAAATGGGTTTCCCGACAATATCTGGCTAAATATACGAATTAGAACATTTTCGTTGACACAAAAATTTAAGATCGTCTCATTATCTACAGAAATGACCCTCATGATTTTTTCTGAGAACTCAACAGTTTTCGAGATAAAGGGACCCAAAACTCTCCTCATTTCAGCTGCCGCTTTCTCTATAGGAATTCTGTTGTCTATGCATTCTCTTGGAGGCGGGCGGACGAATTGTTCCATAACTCAGGCAAAAACTGACATTTTTCAATGATTCAAAGTTCAAGATAATGAGGAAACCCGAAGCTATCATTCCATGTATTTCGAAGTTCTTCCTTATTTGGCAAAAAGATTTAATAAGCTGTGAAAGTTTTTTTCCGCACCATTTCGACACTGTTTCATTAATTTGTTTACATTTTTTTTCAAAAATAGTCTTCTATCGGAAATTTTTCTTTATAATGGGTCCTTGGGGGTTTCGAATGATCTTTTAATTTTTTTTGTACTTTCCCGCATTCTAATAAATGATCCATTTGTTTATTTACATTTTTCATGCGATTTCGGAGTTATGTAAAATCTGCGGAACAACCGCGAATTAAAAAATTATTAGCCATAAAAAATATATATGTATTCGGAAACTAGATCATCTTGGCTTCAAAACGATGTTTTGAAGCCAAGCTAATTCGCATATTTAGCCAGATATTTGGCGGGAAACCCATTTTTCTGGGTTTGGGGGGCCATTTTCGACCATTTCCATGAACGCAATCGTGTTAAGTTTTGGGTCCTTCGAAAACATCTGTGACGACCTACAAATTGAGCCACAAGTGAAGAACTCATCGACTGGATCCTTTGTTTCACTTTTCGTCACTGAGTGATAAAAACATAAGAAGTAATCCATTAACTGTGATGTTTAGACATATCTGTCAAAATTGAAAAGTGCCTCTTCATATTTTGAAATGAGAAAAAACACATTTTAGAAACATCTAAATATTGTAATATTTTAGTTTGATATCACTGTCGGCCTGCTTGAGGGCAGCCAATGAAACTCCAGTCTGTAATGGCCTTATGGAATCGTTCTTCGGTCGACGTATGAAGTCTTGATAATAGCTCTAAAGTGGGAGCCGAAACGTCGATAGGAGAACGATTCCAGACGCGGTTCAACCGGAAGTTTCAGTGAATGATTGACGACCACTGATGATTGTTATAATAACTGTAGTAAAAATGACTCTAACTCTATTATCCTTAGGCGACAGCAGCTTTCATAGCCGCTCTGTACCATATATCGAGCGGAATAACTGCGTGTTACTCTGGGATTTTGATACCGGCTTTGGAGCGAAATACCACCAATGATACCTTCAATGATGATATCACGGCCACCAAATCTGAATGTGCCTGGATAGGTATGTTACGCCACTATAGTTCTATTACAGAGATTGAAAACACAGAAGCGAGAGTTGATATTGTTACGATATTTCCGTGGGTTCGGTTATAAAAATTCCAAACAACTCTTTATCACATTACAATACAATCACTTCAACTGCAAAGCTAAGCTATCCAACGCTATGTACTCTCTACACTTCGATTCATGCACTCAGCAATACCAAATCTCTCTCTACTAGAAACTCTAAAGAACTCTCCCCTCGCGATAAAGTATCTCCCTCTTTATACTTGCGTACGCCTAAGAGGAATCTTCCAGACAAGTGTCGATGATGTGTATCGAATTTTCTTTGCGCGTCGGGAATTTTCCGAACGTTACATTGTTTCTTCGACCCCTCAGATTATTTTGTGTTTACGAGCGACAGGGCCGGCGCTAGGAGATTTCGTAACAATATGAAAAAGTCAAAAATTCAAGGCATATATTAGTATTTGCGACACAGTAATTTCTTCTGTTCATCCTATGTCCTGGACCTTTCACTTACATAGTCAAGAATACTCAATTTGAAATTTCACTCGCAGCAAAAAATATTAGTATCTGATTAGTTCCGTCAGGTCCATTGAATGAAGGATAAAACATATTTTTCATGAAGTACTTTTGGTGACCAAAAAAGCATTAACTGAGAAGTTATACCACCTTAGTGATTATATGTGTTTAAATATATACCTACTACATTATGAATATGAATCATTTATTATAATATAACTGTTCAATTCAAGATTCGTGTTATTGGTGTACACATTGACCGATGTGATTCAGCTCCATACAGGGAGTGGGTAGCTGTTCTAGATTTTTCTCCCTTTTTGTGAATGAATAACACGTCTGTGAATTATCTATCAACAAAGTGTATTCCTAAATTATTTAATGTTACTTCTTTCAATGAAGTTTGGTATTTCCTTCAATTTTTTGAACTGAATAATTATGTTTCAAGTTATAAAATGAGTATCACAAAGAAGATTCGCCCCTCAGCCGTTCACCCCTTCCACAGACCTATAGCGCGATGATAATCGGCAGCAGTAATGGTGGATGAAATTTCAACGATCGCTTCTGTGTTAACTTTCTCTCATATGACGGCATATTAGTGTCTCTGTAGAAATAAAAAATATCTCCATTGACAGATTTTGATCTGTCAATGCCAGATTAAAAACTGTTAATGACAGATCATAATCTGTCAATGCCAGATTAAAAACTGTTAATGACAGATCATAATCTGTCATTGACAAATTAAAATCTGTCATTGACATATTAAAATCTGTCAATGGCGTATTGACCCTAACACGCCATCGTACCCCAAGCAACAACGTGGTCTATCTTAGTCAAAAATTACTGATTTTTTTCAGCGAGTGTAGTGGTGGTTATCGTGCCAGCAGGAGCTATCAGCGGGGGATTCATAATGGATAGTATCGGAAGATTAAATACCATCAAACTTGCAGTGATTCCAACGGTATTGGGATGGTGTCTGATAGCGAGTGCCAAGACTGTTACTATGATCATAGTTGGAAGACTACTTTGCGGATTCGCTTCCGGTATGATATATTTCTATATCATATGACGACATCATCGTTGAAATATCTGTGATGTTAAATGCAACATTTATCATTTCATATTCATGTTGAAAAAAATTGAGGTACTGCCCCAATCAAAAATCGTAATTTCCGGAGATGGTCTTTTCGGGATGTTATCAGTTGATGCAACATTTTCGTTATTAGACTTCCATTTCGGAATCTTCTTCAAAATCTACTTTTTGCATACCGTTCTGGCCAGTCACAATCCCCTGCGATTTGACCAACTATCCTACAGCAACATTAACAGTCAATTGTTGGTATTGTCGTACGAAATTTTGAGTATCCCTTCTCACTTCTTGAAAATCAAAAAATTTCAGCCATTGATAAATCAACAAATCAAATTTCTTGAATTTATTACTTCTTTCTGCGGCTGTTATGTTACATCGAAGTTGAGGTTCTGTAAAATTAAAACATTATGTGTTCAAACCATCGAAAAATTCACCTTCATATATGTGTTGATCAAAATATACCTGTGTTCGATCACCTATAGAGCTATTTCCATCATTAAAAACGCAAAGTTGTTTTCCCGATCATTACACTTCGGAATTAGGGTCTAGGTTCAACTAAATTGAAATCACCAATAGGGCTTTTTATTGCTATTCTATTCTGAAAATTTTCTTCATGAAATAATGTTTCTGCCCACGAACCATGGTAACATGGTATATCCTACCTAATGTATCAATCCATATGATAATGCAACCTGATATAATAATAATAATACCTTTATTTCCAACAGGTTTACACCCAATCACAGGAAATACAGAACAATGCGAATAAAACTATTTCCTAGAGATACTATAATCGAATATTACCTAAGATTAAAATCAGTACTAACATAAAATTAATTGATAAATAATGAAATTCAAGAGAAAGCAGAAACTTAGAAATGGCATTTATACACATACATACAGCATATTGACTATGTACGACAATCCCGTGGCCCTTGCTAATCTCAGAGCAAGACCGTATTCCTTCGATAACATTCTAATATACTATTTAGTGAAGTCCAAAACCACCCAAAAACCCGAGACCCCGGTCTCAACCACCAAAAATGATGAATGTCGCACTGCAAGCTCATTCTGTTCATCAAGCCACACATATGGAAAATTGGTGATCCAATGAGTAGATTGGTTCTTGGTGTAGGAGTGTAAAACGTAATTTCTTCACGTGACTGAAGACGTGGTACTCTAAAGAAAATTTGAGCTAGAATGTCTGGACTATCAATTTTGTTGTGCAAGACTTTAAAGAGGAATGTTATTGCCGACAGATTTCTACGTAGTTCAAGAGAGTAGAATGAAAACATTTCAAGCAAAACATTATACTCAAGTCCGCGTTCAGGATATATGCCATTGCACTTGAAGAATAAATATTTCAGAAATTTCCTCTGGACAGATTCTATCATCATTTTGGCGTACTGGTGAAAAGGAGACCAAATTAAGCCAGCATACTCCAATTTGCCTCTTACGAACGTATTAAACAGGATGATGAGTGTATTGATATTTGCAAAATTGGACCAGTTTCTTATACAGTACCCCAATGTTTTGAGGGCCGACGAGATTGTCTTTGAGATATGATCCATAAAACTTAGTTTTGGATCGAATAAAACTCCCAAATCCTTTATAGAGAGGCATCTTTCTAGGACATTATTATTTATGTTGTAATCAATTTGTAAAACAGTTTGTTCTCTGGAGAACGATAGAACTTTGCATTTTGCAATATTGACAGATATACGGTTTTTAGAACACCATTCGGTTGCCAAATCAAGTCCAATCTGCAAGTTATGGCAGTCGTTCAAATTATTTATACGACTGTAGATCTTGAGGTCGTCAGCAAATAGAAGATGATTGCATTTCAACAAATGAGATAGATCATCAATGAAAATTTAAAACAACAGTGGTCCCAGGTTGGATCCTTGAGGCACACCAGAAGCTGCTTGAAATTCGACTGACCTATAACCACCATATTCGACGTAAAGATCTCGCGCAATCAAGTAGGATGACATTAGCTTTATAAGGGAATCAGAAAGTCCCGTCATATCCAGCTTTGACAGCAATATGTGATGATCGATTCTGTCGAAAGCTTTTTGAAGGTCCGTGAAAATTACATCTACTTGACTTTGGGAGTCCAAAGCTGTAGAAATAAATTGAGTTATACATACTAAATTAGATACCGTGGACCTACCAGTCATAAAACCAAATTGATTGATCGATAAACTACCACCGATTTCCCTATATATAGTAGTATAATCAATGAATTGTCAATTCTGCCAAATTGCTTGAAAAATATTTTCGAAATTACTATTTTGTCAAATTTGTGGTGGAACTGTTCTCGAATACATTCTGGGACCTAATTATCTTATTTAAAACATTAAAGAACAAACAGTTGGAGAAAAAAAGGCTGCCCGATTAGAGTATCAGAATTGCATTATGCGATGAATACATTTCTTGTCATGGTCAGTGGGCACTGGGGCTATAATTTTGTGCATTAATAGATCGAGAATTGCCGCAATTAAAATATTTTTGTTCCAGCGTGGGGTACGATTCCTGCTACGGTCTACATCAGTGAAATATCTAGGGCAGACCTGAGAGGATCCTTCGTTTCGTTCGCACCAACAGTAGCATCCTTTGGTAACGCAATATATTATACTTTATTTTATTTATTTATTTTTAATTGTATCTGATTTGAATAGAATATTTTACTTCACATCAAGTGTCGATATTATTTTGCGACACACGTTGTTTAAATCATCAGGAGGCACTTGAGAATAAATATCTGGCAACCTCTTCATAATAGTTTGGTTTGAAGCACTGAACAAATCTGTCATACACTCCTTAAAACATGTTTAATAGCTTGTCTCGTTTGGCCAATGAACTTATTGTTACAATTGGATTTAAAAAAGATCAAAAACACAAATTAGTTTTGAACTTGGGTAGGTACTTTTGTCCCACCGAGTAAAATTTTGTATAATATAAAAATAATCAAATCAATAATCAAATTAAATTAAATTCAATTGAAATAAATAATAAAAAATAACGAAACATTATTGGAACTGGTTTTTCTCAAAGGGGCTCAATGTTAAGATGTTGTCATCTCAAAAGAATATCAAGTTGGTATTACATAAATCAGATGGATCTCTGATACATACAGACGTACAGAAGTACCAATCATCTCAATTGTTGTCGCTAACCTTTTTAAAATTTTAAATTTCATTTGTTGAATATTGTCTTGGGGTATAGTTACTTCCGTATGATTTCATGTTGCTGAATTTTGGATGAATACAATCTGAATTAGGGCACAATAAATATGATTATACCATCATTTTGAACCATCAAATAGGAATACGTAATTCCAAATATCATATTGTAACATTTCATTCTTCCATAGGTATGTTATTATGTTTCGTGAAAGGATGGTTTTTCCATTGGAGAACTGTGGCTTGGATGGTGAATGTATATACTGTGGGAGCGGTGGCTTTGGTCTTCCTAATACCTGAGAGTCCTGTGTGGTTAGTGTCCAAAGGAAGAAAGGATGAGGCAGCCGCATCCCTAAGATGGATCCACAAATATCAACCACAGCCTCCAAATAGGGTAAGTATTGCGAGAAAAAGAATTCTCACCTTCGTTTCAACTATAGGATCACATTAAAGAAAAATCAGTGATGATCAGGACACATGGAATGTTCCAGGGGTCATGAGATAGGTGCTAATTCTGAACTGACTGAAAAAACACTTTTATTTACAACCACATATGTGATGCTGTCATTACTAACGTCATTGAAGGTTGGGAAGTGTCACATTACACACCTCTATTTGCCGCTCTCATTTCATCTGTTTTAAACGAAACAGAGATTTATCAATTTCAATCGAAATATGATGGTTGTAAATAGAACAGTAAACAAACCTCGGTAGGAATTTTCATTCCTGTCTCGAGATCATAGCTAACCTCGACGCTTTGCGTCTCGGTTAACTAACTGATCTCACGACAGGAATGAATCACTTCCCACCTCGGTGTGTAATATATTATTATCTACACCCGTACTCTAATAATACACTTATATGCCCACAACCCGTTTTATAATGAAATCCATTACGATACAGATTTTTCGTTACGATACAGATTTTCCCCATATTTTTCAATCTAGCATGGTGTGCATGCTCTGCATTTGACGTTTGTCAAGTCAAAATCGGTATAGGTATTGAATTATTGAAGAATATAGCCAAACTTCGATGATCATAACAAAATGTCTGATACCAGCGATATGGGAGAATTACCTTCGACACCTTCAACGGCAGAAATACAGTTAGAATGATTAAATTTTTCATTTGACAAATGAAATTAATCTCTTTATTTTTTCAACTCAGTTATCTGAGCTCTCCGTAGCCGAGCGGTCTAAGGCGCTGAGTATGAATTTGCGAGTTGGACTAGTTGGAAGAGACATTGGTTCGATTCCGGCCTCGAGTAATCTTTTTTTTTTTAATTTTTGATCTTCTCTTCATTTCTCATCGTTTTATTTCTCGAAGTAATACCATTAATTACAATTTTGTAGAATTTTTCAAAGAAACTCGTTAAATCAGTATTATTCTGTGCAATACAAATATAAATATAATATTTGTCGGGTGTAGATAAAATAGCGTATGCAACTCTCATGTAATGGTTATTAATACACTCGCATCAACCATATAATAACCATCATTACATGATCGTTGCATAATATACTATTCCGTCTCTTTTTCTGAGCGATCCTGATAAAAAACGCACCTTGATAATATAGGGGTGATTCCTTATTACATCTTTGATTAATTAATTCCAGAATGAGACAATGGCGGAATTACAACTCGACTACATGCTGAGGGAGCACCAGATGAAACTTGCGGAACGAGCAAAGAAAGGCAAATTCGGAGCGAAGGCTAAAATAAATATGTTTTTCAGTGCGATCGTATTGAAGCCCTTCCTGATTCTAAGTGGGCTCTTTTTCTTCCAACAGTTTTCTGGAATATATAGTACTCTTTCCTATTCCGTTTCTTTCTTCGAGGTGAGTAGATTTTTTAATACAGTGTTTCGCTTAATTTGTTCAACCACATTTGGAGTATGAAACATTTGCAGCAAGTTACAGTATATGAAGGGGTTTCTGAATATGGAATAGGGATATTGAATAGGTCTCTGCACCTCTCGTGAAATTCAAATGTGATCTAATTGTTTGACAAGATTCAATATTCGAGGAACATGATTATTTTTATGGAGAGATGGAAGATTTCAAGAAGAGATTTTTAGCTTTTTCTTCTCAAGTGTACAAATTGAGCAAGAAAAAGACTTCAGTTCAGGGCCTGTCGCGCCACAAAGGCGTCTATGACTGATTCAAACATGTTCACAGAGAGTGATTGAACAATTTTTAACGTTACTTCTTTTACAGAAGTTTTTGTCACATAAGTGTTTTTTGGGTTCTGTTTATTTCAATTTCATTTTTCGATTCAGTGTCTTAGATTATTCAGGTCTCTCTGGATTCTTGCTGATATTTACAAGTAAAAAAGTAAGGCCTCGTTAATGCATTACTCGGAAAAGTTTCGTTTTTTGATGATTGACGTTCGTAAGGATGCGTCAGCTGATTAACAGAAAATCCCATTTTGAACCCAATATTATAAGTTTTTCAACAGGTTTCAATTGAGCAACTTTATATAGACAATGTAAGTTCGAACAAATACCACACAATAAACAACTTTGTAAACCATATTCACAAAATAGCAAAAATATTTTAACGGACGTGGGTATCTGAAATATAGTAAAAAATTGTCACAATACCAACGTGAACTATTTTTTCTACTCCCACTTGTGAATATGCTAATTTCTTTATTGTTTACTTAACGGATATGTAGGCGACTCCAGTCAACTGAATCGTTATGATTTCATATCCACACGAAGTAGGACATGAATTCCACCAATCACAGAAAACGAAGTACTTGGTTGCCAGGGAGAACATTGTAGAAACGTCACAATTCTGATATGTCTACCAAATAATGAGATTGTTATTTTAAGCGAATTATCTTCAAAAGAAAAAAAAATCGCAAAAATGGATGCTAACAATAATTGTAATATCTCTATTTTCTCGTCGTATTAAGGTATAACATTTCATCCTCAAAATCACGGGTCTCCTTTACCAATTCTAAAACTTCGTTTCTGTCCTTTGAGTTTCTCATAAATATCGAAAAACTGCTCTATGTCTAAAATTGATCGTCACTATTATACTTGGAAGAGTATTGACCTGGTCGAAGAAAAAATTATCTGTATAACCCCATTGGATATTGGCCACATCCACTCCTGTTGTACAAATTACTATTAACAATACGATCAATTCACAATATACAACACAACAGAATGAGCTTATATCTTCACATTCAACTGTTTCATTGTTTAGCCTCCGCCAAAAACTACAGTTTCCTCCACCATTTCTTAGGAAATAGCTTAAACGGGTATACTAGCAGATTATTTTTAATACTAAATATTACTAAAACATCGAGAAAAGACACTGAAATTAGTTTCGAAATCGTTTTTGATATGGATAAACATCACGCACACGGATCAATTCCCGAAATAAATAGTTTCTATATTCTAGCGTCTGTGAACATATCAATTTCAACATCATCCCTGAACAGGAAGGCTTTCTTCAAGAGGGATGAGGGACCTGATTGATCGATGCCGAATTTGTCGAGAGTCGAACTCGAAGTATGAAACTGTTTTAAATCGTAGGCGGTTTGATTAGTTGGAATGTTGTATTGATAGAGGTCTGTCTATCAGTTCCTCGTTGTGACTCCAGCATAGGATTAGAAATCGATCACTAAAACATCTCCCACACAGATTCATTTCCGAATGGACTGTTTCCCATAAAAAACCACATTTGAAATTCGAAATCAGATCGCCATATAAATTCCATTCAAGAGACAGAGAGAGAGAGAGGAAAAAAAAATAATTTTTGAAATCTATAAATTCTTCGTTTTTCTAACCGATTTTCATTTCATTTCAATTTTTGCTGTAGTATTAACAATTGGTAACACTTACAGTACCAGTTTATGGTTTGAGTTGCAAGCTACAAATTCCTCTTCCTCCTTAATTGCGCAATCAGCATTGAGATATAATGAATTGATTGTACAAAAAAGTTTCTAGAGGAAAAATTTGTGTTCCCAGACAATTTCATATGAAATGGTTTTTCTCACTCTAGAAAAATCGGCACCCAACCCAAAGGATTTCTTGTATCCTTTCACAATGATATGCTGTTATATGGACCACAGAATGAATACACGAAAGGAAAAATATTTGTTGAGTTCGTAACAAATTAGCTTCGTTTTTGAGATTATTACAGAAATATTATCTCAGATTTGGATCAACTTGGTAATAAGGTATAGATCTAATCTGAAATTATTGTTTTTATAATAGATTAGGGATCAAAAGCTCAATAATTGAGAGTTTGGGTAATGATGATCGATATGGCATGAAAGTTAACAAATCTATAATTATAATTATTTCTAGACAAACTAGGTAGTAGTCTATAGCGCAAGCTCAAACAATGTAATGCACAAAACTTGAAAAAACATCTCAACAATAGGGTTTCTGAAACTGAATGGAAGAGGCCGTTACTTGATTAAAATCCATATTAAACAAATAATAATACTAAACTTCACTAAACCTCTTGAGGAAGCTATTGTATAGCGAAACACGTGTCGCGGTTTAGTAAACCTTAATATGTGAAAATCTCACAGGCAACTATTGTATATTATTTTTTTAATGAGGTTTCTTTCGAAAATTAAAAAAAAAAATGTCAAGGAAAAAGCGCGTTCAATGTTCAATTTTATATATCCATAGGAAATTTCATCTCTACCGTCGCTTTAATATGTTGTTTTTGTCGGTTTAGACGAAACATTAATCAAATTCTGTAATATTAATATCACGCGATATTTAGTTCAAGAATATAATTTGAATGAAAACAGTATAAAATAGTGTAGTTGACTTCGAATCAGTTTGGTTTCTAATTGAAAAAAGTAGAACTTCGCATTATGAGAGGATAATTTCTGGAATCAACCCTCTTTCTCTCAAAATAAGCAATGCGTAACATATAACCTTATAACTTCAAGGTTGCGATATGGGGATAGCAATATGTAACGTCACACGGAACTATAACGTAATTGTTTTATTTTCAATTCCTCAGGGTGTTACGTAATAAGTGTCCGATATTTCACAGGACGACTCCTCAGTTATTTATTAGGTGGAAAGTACATATGAGCTTGGTGTAGGCCTTAATTTTTGAGATAGGTGTTGAAAATATCTTTTCATTTTGGTTTTTCGTGAATGAATTTCAAAATAATGTCGATAGTTGGCCAAAAATTGGTATTAGAAGATTTTTCAATATGAGATATTCAAATTTGGTATCAGTTTGGCACTAAATTGTAGGCTATAAATTAATTCCAATATTTGTTTTTTTGTGCTGCCATGTCAAAAATAATATAATGACGCATAGTTGAATAGTTTTATTTGTTATAAGTGTGATATTCACGAAATACCAAAATGAAAATGAATTTTCACACCCTGTATCTCAAAAATGAAGGGCTGCGGACCCATGCTTACATGAACTTTTCACCTTATAAATAACTAAGAACTATCGAACACTTATTACATAACACCTTGTATATTGCTTATCCTCGAAGTTATTTCAGAACTGCCGTACTTCTCTAGTAAATGTTTGTATTAATATACTCTTTTTTAAATAAATGAAAAGTGGGTTTTATTCTTCATGGAACTGAAATTAAAATTTGCTTCTATCAGAATGCTGTGATCTTGTGCCAATACCTACATGCTAAGGAATGTTTTTATTGATATACTCTTTTTTGAATAAAACAAAAATGAGGTTCCATTATTTTCGAAACAATATATTTGCAGGCAATAGGCAGCACTATCAACCCATATCTGGCATCCGTATATCTTGCTTTCGTCAGAATGCTGGGATCTTGTGCCAATACCTACATGCTAAGGAATGCTTCTATTGATATACTCTTTTTCAAATAAACGAAAATGGGGTGTCATTAGTAATTTATTTTGGGAACAATATATTTGCAGGCAATAGGCAGCACTATCAACCCATATCTGGTATCCATATATCTTGCTTTCGTCAGAATGCTGGGATCTTGTGCCAATACCTACATGCTAAGGAATGCTTCTATTGATATACTCTTTTTCAAATAAACAAAAATGGGTGTCATTAGGAATTTATTTTGGAAACAATATATTTGCAGGCAATAGGCAGCACTATCAACCCATATCTGGCATCCGTATATCTTGCTTTTGTCAGAATGCTGGGATCTTGTGCCAATACCTACATGCTAAGGAGATTCAGCCGGCGACCCCTTGTTATAGCAAGTGGAATCGGTATGGCCATCACTATGGGAGTATCGGGATTATTCACGTACTGGATCAAAGCAGGTATGTAAACGAATATGGAACACTTGACAACGCACCTTCACTATCCTCGAATACATGGAATAAAAGATATTCACCACTTGTGCTTCTTCAGGAGTGTTATATCCATAGGCGCCGGAACTTCAAAATTACTTTGGGGTCGGTCTATATATATATATATATATATATATATATATATGTGTCATTCATTGTAATAGTGAATTATCTCTTTGTAACTGAATTTTGAAATGGCGACTTACTTCACTTTTATAATGAATATTTAAAAGTTTTAGTGCCCTGTACAAACAAGTAACGCTATCTATGGAATTTTTATGCATTTTATGCAACTCTTGGAGTTGCTTCACTTTTATAATGAAATATATTACTAAATGTGATACCATTAAGCAAAAAATTAAGTATTTTGAAAATATGGAGTTACACCACTTTTACAACGAACGACACACACACACATATATATATATATATATATATATATATATATATATATATATATATATATATATATATATATATATATCACAATACAATAGGTAAAATAAAGCCAGTGTATTATAACATCATATATTCTGGTGATGTTCACATACATACAAAAAACACAAAGTGAATACTAATCCAAAACGATCCAAATACCACATGTTTAAAATAATAAAAATAATTTCCAAACTCTTCGGTGAAGTATAGAAAAAACAAAAAAACTGAAAATCACAGCCAGTTTCGAACCTCAAATGCCAAATGGCGAGTCTGAGTACTGTTGTTATTGTTTAAAATTGTTAAAGAAACAAAGATCCAATTTCTGCATGATCTATATAATATATATGTAACAAATAGGATAAAAATTATAATTTTACTCATATTAGACGGTCTGCCGTCTTTGGTTATTTTTTAAAATGAAAATATTTGCCATCTCGTGATTACTAACTTCTTTGAAAAGGAGCTCTGTAGAAGTTCAAAATAGCACACTCGTTTAGTCTTTGCTGTGTCATCGTGGACCGTGAATACGTTTTTGATTTGATGTATCAGATATCACATCTTTTTATTTTTTTTACAATATATACGGTATACGTACGCACCTTTCAATAGTGACTATGGTTTTGAGTAACTGCGACGGTTTTGTCACTGACACTGTTGCTAGCGTGATAATAAAAATCTTTATAACCCGACAACACCAATGAGACCGATACATAATTTGTTCTAAACGAAAAATTTTTGCTATGAGAGCATGGTCACAGTTTCGCAAACCAGAATTTCACTATGGGGGCTCCGCCCCCATAGCCAATTCTCTATGGGGGCTCGAGCCCCCATTGCCCCCATGGTTCCGGCGCCCCTGGTTATATCGGCTGAAAACAATTTGGAGTTGAGAAAATCAAAAATATTCCTAAATTTTCAGAAAAATATTTTTTTAATCGATTATTTTTATGTTTCATTCATTTAAATAATTACTTGTAAAAATATTTATTATTGGTTCGGCTTTGTCAATTTTTTATCTTTTTCACTGGGAAATCTTTTTCATCGGAATCAAAGGAAACCTTTTATTTAACGAGATAATATATTTTTCCGAAAAAAATTGATATTCCAGACAAAATTTCTCAATGATGAAGTCAAGATTTTCTTACTGTAAGAAAATGATATTCCCTTACAGTTGTCAGGGTTCTACAAAAATGATTGAAAACTGTCTCCATAGAAAACGAAGTAACTTCATAACGAATTTAAAGTACCATTTATTTGTGAATGAAATTATTTCCAATTTTTTCATAATTAATTAATTTCTGTCGAATTTCAAACGATTTGCAGAAAAATAGTATGTTTACCTCGTAAGACAAACCACATTTCTCGACTCTGTGTTGCAAAGTCTCGCCTTGCGCCTCGACTAAGCAATATTCACAGTCGGCCAGAAATTTTAGTCTTTATCTACCTGGTAAACAATATATTATTTTGACAAAATGGTTAATTATTTTATATTGATTATTTTATATTATTTTCTATTATTGTATTATTATTTTGTATAACCCAGGCAAAAATTCCCAAAACTGAACTTCTCGATCGAAACGAATTCCTTTCAGGCACATCGGACCAAACGTGGATACCCGTCGCCCTCCTCATCTTCTACGTGGTGACGTGCATGATCGGACTCCTGCCTCTTCCGTGGACCATGACGGCCGAGCTGTATCCCATCGAAATCAGGGGAGTCGCCAACAGCATCACCTTGAGCGTGGCCAATTTGCTGATGTTCGCCGCGATTCAAAGCTTCTGGACTTTCGAGAGCCTGCTCGGTGGAATGGCCGGCGTCCAGTGGTTTTTCGCCGTGGTCGCCCTCACTTCTTCCTTGTACTCGTTCGTTGTTCTGCCGGAAACGCACCGGAAGAAGTTGTCGGACATTTCGGAGTACTTCGTTCATAATACTATATTTATCGGGTCTTCGAAGACGAGTAGGAAAGCTGTTCCCGGAGGAGAACGTAGTGTCGAGTTCAGTAACGAACAGCGTGAGAGACTGATGAACAATGTAGAAAATAAAGTATAAAATTTTCAGTGGACGTTATTGAATATCCCACCTTATGAGCACTATCAATACATTAGTTCTCCATTAGTGGGAATGAATAACTCGCATTTTCGAATACAGCAGCAAATAACTGTAGAAAATATATTGAAAATCGTATGGAAAATTATTCGTTCTGCTCTAGTTATAAAGTATTATTCCAATACGTTTCATTACATGAAGATTTACTAAACAATAAAACTTGAATTGGGCATGAATTGTCCATTAAGTTACCTACTGAATGCTGAATTGACCTCAACTGTATTAATTCCGAAGAAATAAGAAAAAAACGAAAGGGCACAAATCCTTCTCAGCTGTATTATCTTCGCAGAAATCTCGAAAACTGTTCATAATAGGGGAGCCCAAGCGGGAATTTCGGGATTTACCAAAGGGCGGCAAATTGATATACAGGGGGATACCTTGTACCCGGTTGAGTACTTCCACCATATATGAGCCCTATATATATGGCCGCCCTTCAAGGATAAGGGATCAGATTAGTGAAAAAAATGATCATCTGTAATTCTCGAGCGCGTCAGATTAAAGTAAGGTGAGTTAGTTACATCCTAAAACGTGTATATTCCACTAACCTGACAATTCGAGAGTGACCTAGAGAAGGAGGGGGGCTACAAAGTTGTGAAAAAAAAACGTCATCTCGACATTCTCGAGCGTGGCTGATTTTATTTTCATTCTGAGGGGAATAATTCAAGAATTGCAAAAATATATAATCTGACTATTTCCACCAGTCGAAATAATGAAATTTCATCGATAAAGTTTCCCCTCTCCACGGTTTTATTGCTCTCTCACTTCGTCCCCACTCTGCTTTCTGTTGCCAGTTGCCTTGATGCTATGACCACAGTAAAGGATAACATGACAGTTGATCACACTCGTTGGTGGCATGATATTGTTTACAACGAATATCCAACGTTGTAGCGGACGAAAACTCACGGACGTATCAGAACAGGCGTATCGAGAAACATCGAATCGACGACTCACCTTGATTTCCTCGGTTCCTTTGATGAAAGGGCCCTTTCTTGATGGTCGTGTGGAAATCAGCACAGAAAACAGTGAACACGTTCATACAAACACAATGCAATAATGCAGGTGGATTTTGGCACAGTTTAGCAAAATAATTTATAGTATTAGCAAATAACCTGTCATCAACCGGCACTAAGGCGTACTGCCTTTTTGAGTTCACGACACTCACGTTCAAGGTCGCACTCCTTGTGAGGGCCGTATCGATGTTTCTGTTTCTCGAAAAATTTAATTTTGGAAATGAAACAAAAGCGATCCGCAACAAACGTTTTAAAATTTTGAAAATTTAAGTAATTGCTTACAATTATTTTCTTATAAATACAAGTATTCTGCCAAAAAAATTATACACTTTTTTATTTGCAGGCTTTTTCCTGAGCTTTTGAATTGATAAGCTCAATGATTAAAAAAAATAAATGAAAAGAATTGAAATTGGCAGAATAGGCAAATCCCTCCAGATAATCGTCAGATTATAAGACTGCAACGTCTAGGGCGTAAAGATAAACCATATATCTTGATGACGCGCTTGTGTATTTCAAAATGACGAATTTTTTTTTCACATTCTATTAGCGGCCGCGAGTCTGCGTCACATCCAAACCGACAGATTATTATATAAGAGCTTTTTTTAGGATCACTTAACATCCCCTCGGAAAATCTGACGCGCTCGAGAATTTTGTTTTATTTTCAACCCTTACGTACGACCACCCCCATCATGGAAACAATCAGATTAACATACGTACATTTTTTCAAATATGTAGGACATAGATGATATCAATATCTGACGCGCTCGAGTATGTCCATGCAATAGTTTTTTTTTACATTTTTGAAAATCTATAGCCGCTCCCCCCACCGATGAAAAGGTATACATTATATAAATTTTTTTTATCATCTAAGCTTCACAACCCAATAGGTCTCTTCGACGCTCGAGTGAATCCCGATTTAGCATCTCGGGCTCTTCTACTATCATGCTTTGCCATATGCTTTTTAAAGGACTCTCAAAATATGTTCATTGAAATATAAATAGGGTTAGACCGTTCTCTCTGGAGATTTCATAAACAGTAAGTGATAGTTGTTCTCATTTATGTCCTATAGAAATTTGCCAAGAAAATTGACCTCATCTCTCTTGCTTTTGTAAAAATGAATTATGCCATTATGCACTTCGAAGGACTATCAAAATACCTATATGTTTATTGAGATGAAAACAGGGTTGAACCTTTCCCAACGAAGCTCAAATACTTAGGCACCAATTTTGCATCCTTATGAGAATTGAGAGTTTTGTTACGAACTTTTTTTACTTTTACCATAACGTCAATGATTTTTTTCATTACTCAATAATTACCCAGTTCGAGTACTTTCCCTTCATCTCCCTGTTTTCTTCTCAGTTCACTTTAGCCATACGTACACTCCTAACCTAAAAACTGCGCAAATTGAGTGAATCGAGCATCTAAAAGCTGAACCTATGACAGTGGAGAGAGAAAGAGAAGTCACTTATACACAGAATAAGTAAAAAAAGTCTGCAACAAAAATTACATTGCTTAAAGTCGGCAAACTATGAAAACTCATTTTGCTCATATCCAATAAGAAAGACCGGAGAATCCAGTGTTGTCCAGTGTTCTCTGGATGAAAATAAAAGGATGAGTGAGAGCAACTTTCCTAAGGCAAACATCTCAATTTCAATCCGAACACTATCTGCTGTTTGGAAATAAAATACGGTGAAAAACAATTTAATTTTTTTTTATATTTTCGAAACCAAAAGAGATGATTCTTGATGTAATTATATTAAGATAATAGAATAAGCAACTTGACTATTCGGATTCAAATAGTCTCCTGTATAATTATTACTTAACTTAACAAGTATCAGCTAGTTCAGACGAAAATGAGCTCACTTCAATAGAAATGGATGATTATAAAAATTGTACTAAAAAACATTAGTTGTTCCATGCCGGTAAAAGGCTCTGCATTCGAGAGTAGGAAGTAGTAGAAAGAATGTTTTGAAAAGGAAAAATATTAAAAATGGTCGAGAAAGAAAAATGTGAACATTTTCTCAATATTTCACAGATTTATTACCTAAGGCGCTACTAAAACAACGGTCTCATAATCAACTACTTTATTATTTTTACAACAGTTCATTGAAAACAGTGACTTATACTACAATGGGTTGCTTTTCCGACACATCATTTGAAAAAATAACCGCCTTTTCGGTAACGAATACAGGCTCAAACAGAATCAAATTCGAAACTTGGTATATAAAATCATTTCTCAGAGTTAACCAGTCATTAACAGGTCATGATGGCTAACAATTTGTGAGGTAAAAATTTCAAGAAATCAGTTTTGAACTAAATTCGCTTATCATTTGTAGTTTTCTATGGAAAATGCATTTTACATTTTCACAAAATTGCAAAGAGACGACCCTGAATTATTGTGTAAGAGGTTTTTACTTTTACGGCATTGGGTAAAATTCTATTTATCAGGCGCCACCTGTTTTTTGAAAATTAGGTTAACAAAACAGTCGAACGCGCAAGGCATCGCCGATGTGAGTTCCCTAGTTTCGTTGTTAACCTCACTTTCCTATCAGGATATATTTGCTTTTAATTCGGTTGAAAAGTGATGAAGAAGGTGGAACAGAATGTGTATATTGTGCTGATATAAAGAAGGAGGAATTTCGAGCGGAATTGTCCGAGAAACAAACATAGGCGTAAAACTCGAATTTCCTGTCTTTGGAGGGCCGTATCTCCGAAACTAGTTGAGACCGCCAAAATTTTCATAAGAATTTTTTGTTCAGGGGACCGAAATACGTAAGTTAAAAATATTATTTTTTCAAAAAACAGGTGGCGCCCGATAAATAGAATTTTACCCGGCATTGCTACGCTGGTAAAGTCCAAAATCAAAATTCAGAACAAAATTCTCCATGGAAATTTCATAACAATCGTAAGGACCCTACATGATCCGTGACCAAAACCTATTTCGTTCAGCTTATGAGTGGCTCTAGCTTTATACTAGTAGGACGATGACTTCACGACCTAGCCGAATGTGATCAATGGAAATGATTCGTTGAGAAAAATTTGGTGCAGATATATAAAAACACCCTACCTGTGTAGATGAGTTACCTCAATCTCTTCCACATCAATTCTGTTCAAAAACTTAGACTGAATTTCAGTTCCGTCGAACATTTTTCTCTCTCCACGGTTCATCACATACAGTGATATATCACTGAACACTAGTAATTCGACATCATGATAGATACTACGAATCATATGATTTATATTCCGAGACTGAATATTGCTGAACTTCAGCTGAACTGAATGACAAGAATGCCATGCCACGATGACAGCAAACAAAAACTTGAGGTTTTCTGGCGCTCTTGTGTTCAAAACTTATTTGTCTCTCCATCTCTCTCTCTCTCTCTCTCACTATAGGGCTAGCCGTATGCGACAGAGAAGGAGACAAACAAATACGTTTTAAATACATCAGCGCCAAAAAAACGCCTTTGGTTACGACAGAACGGAAAGGTCGGACATAGAACGGTGACACGGTGACTATAATAATTGGTAAACTAGACAATCGACAAACTATTTTGTTCTCAGTGAGTACTGAAATCACAGCTTACTTACTATATAGTAAGTAAGCTGTGCTGAAATATTCTGATTTTTTTACCCCAATTTGTTCCGTGCTATTCATTTGCGTAGTAAAATCCTAGATAGTGACTCGGGTAGATGCATGAGGTTTTTTCGTGAACGATATATGTAGGCAGGTGAGACCATATATATATTAACTACGAATATTGATAATTAAGGCAGCTATTTGATGCGAGATTTTGGGAAACAAAAGAGCGCGATTGGTCGCAAGGAATATTTGCGCATGCGTCAAATTTAAAAGTAGAAGATGTCAGTCAAGAATGACTCGCTAGTGTTGTTTCTCTCTTACGTTTCTCCCTGCTAGGTAAATCGAAAATGATCGTATGTCGGGTATAACTATTTGCCATAAATTTTGTTTCGTTTCAAATTCAAACATAACCAAATTGTCAGTGTCAAAATTTTCTTGAAATTCTTTCAATATTTTTCATACTTAATATTATTCATGGTACAATTATACTGTATA
>JAVJAQ010004208.1:0-17879 GCA_032362365.1 Zygogramma bicolorata
ATATCACGAGAAATTGATATGTGAAGTATTGCTTACGATTTTTTCCACTATAATGTGTGAGTCATTTGTTCCTAATAGTACAGGTAATAGGGAGCGAACTACTCGTGTCCATAATGCATAATTAGGCAGGAGTTATTTTATTTCATAGATAGTTGCAGTCTGACGTACTTAACCTAAAAACACAAAATACTTACAAAAATGGCGAACGGAAGTGCCGCCATTTTGTGAAAAACCGTTTGGGCCTGTATCTCCGTAACCGTGCACTTTAGGCCCACAATTATCAGGACCTTTTTTATAGATAATTAAATTTCCTATCTTTTTTATTTGATGATTTTTTTCGTAGCACTTACCGTTCACGACTTATATTATTATTACTTTTTGTTTATTCACTTTTTTATCGATATCTCTTTAAATAATTGTTTAAACAATAAATTGTTTGAGATAAAACTTTTGGATCGATAAATTTTCTACAACTTTTATTTGAAACTTTTTTCTCTAAAGTTGATATTTTTGAAGTTACAACGCGTTCAATGTTGTACTACCGAGTACAAGGTTATTAAGAACGAAGTATGCATAGCCTAATGATGCGATTCCGATACATAATAAAAAAAATATGAATTTTAGAATTTTTTGATTTAATAAATGATTAATAATTCAAGTTCTGACCTGCAAGAAATAGCGAATACCCATTAAAATTTTTTCTTTGTATTTTTTTTTATACAATTAAATATTACTATAATTAATTTCAAAACTACTGCCATAATTAAAAACGCAAATAAAAAAATGGAATATTTATCGAAGAATATATGTGTGAATATATATGTCTTATCTGACTCTTTGGCGTTTCGAGGGTGGTGAAGTTTCGATGTTGGTTACATTCTCCTCTTCCTCTTCGTTATCTTCGTCAGGGGCTTATAAAGATTGTAACGCCTCTATTAATTTGTCGTTAGAATCATCACCAATATCTTCATCGATGTTGCACAATTCTGTGTTGTTGACGATTACTTTGAGCTGATTAGTGCACGTTTCCTCTGTGCAGTTCTCACAGATTATCGTACAGTCCAATCCTGTTTTTTGGCACCCACAGGCTCTGCCACAGCCAGTTCTGCATTAGCATTTTCATATTTTTTTTATTATGTATCGGAATCGCATCATTACGCAATGCATACTTCGTTCTTAATAACCTTGTACTCGGTAGTACAACATTGAACGCGTTGTAACTTCAAAAATATCAACTTTAGAGAAAAAAGTTTCAACTAAAAGTTGTAGAAAATTCATCGATTCAAAAGTTTTATCATGAACAATTTATTGTTTGAACAATTATTTAAAGAGATATCGGTAAAAAAGTGAATAAACAAAAAGTAATAATAATATAAATCGTGAACGGTAAGTGCTACGAAAAAAATCATTGAATAAAAAAGATATGAAATTTAATTATCTATAAAAAAGGTCTTCATAATTGTGGGCCTAAAGTGCACGGTTACGGAGATACAGGCCCAAACGGTTTTTCACAAAATGGCGGCACTTCCGTTTGCCATTTTTGTAAGTATTTTGTTTTTTTAGGTTGAGTATGTCAGCCTGCAACTATCTATGAAATAAAATAACTCCTGCCTAATTTTGCAGAACAAAATCCTCTATTACCTGTATTAAACGGATAAGTAGGCGATTCCAATCAACTGAATCTTTATGAATTCATATCCACACAAGGTAGGATATGAAATCCGCCAAACACAGAAAACAAAATACTTTTACCAGGGACAACCTTGTAGAAATGTCACAATTCTGATCTGTCTACCTAAAAACACCCTCATGTAAGCCTAAATAAATAAATGTACTTATATCTGAAATATTCTCTAGTTTAATGGTGATGAATTTTCAAGTACTACCAGATGCAAAGACAACGAGTAAACTTTCAATGAATAGTTTTTTATACTTTCAGATCAGCATTATTTTTATTTATATATTTCCTAAGATACATCAACTCAAAACTTCATTAACATATATCAAATTACCTCATTCAACACCTTCCCTTAATTTGATATAAACAACAACGATAATCAAAGAACTAATTTTCTTGAATGCTTCTCGAATTTGGTTGATTGTAAAGGCTTGGTGAACAAATCCGCTAATTGCTCTTCTGAAGGACAATACTGTATTTCTATTGTTCCTTCCCTCACTTTTTCATGAATAAAATGGTACTTAACATCGATATGTTTACTTCGACGATTCACAACTCCATTTTCAATCAGTTTTATTGCACTTTGATTATCCACGTTCAAAACAACTTTTATTTCTTGGCACAATAACTCTTCTAAAAGAAACTTCAGGTAAATCAGCTCTTTATAGCACTCTGCAGCAGCAATATATTCGGCTTCCGTACTTGATAACGCAGTTACTGACTGTTTTCGAGAACACCAACTTATGGGACCTCCAGAAAACATAATTACATATCCCGTGGTGCTTTTTCTGCTTTCGAGATCTCCAGCAAAGTCTGAGTCACAATATGCTGTAAGCTCCATATTTTCGTTGCGGGTATATCGAATACCTTTTTCGGTAGATCCATTCAGATACCTCAGAATTCGTTTCAGGTTCATAAGGTCTCTATTCGAAGGATTTTCAACGAATCTACTGACAAAACTAACAGCAAATGTCAGATCGGGTCGAGTTTTGTTTGACAAGTACAAAATATACTTTGTTCAACCATCCTTTGCCGTTACGTCATAATCGGTGACGTATTCTGCTGTTTTACGTTTGTCTCATATTATTCGAATGTTATTTTACACTCAACCTCAAAATTATTATTAGTATGTACCTACCTGCAGAATACATCGCATACACTCGTGTTCTTATTGCATGTTGATGTATGATATAAATCGATGATCCTCGAGCAGAAACATCTCTGGCATGAACTTTGATTTTGTAGTCTTTATCTGTTTCCATTCCACTAGTAGCTAGGTTTTGAACAGTTCTAATAGATATTTCTAGAGCATCAGCAACACGCTACAGAATTTTATGAAATCAAATCAATACAGACTTACATTTTGCATAACACGAGGCATAACATAGGTAGATACATACGTTGTAGACTGCATTTAACGGTAAAAGTGGCACTCCAGCATCTCTTTCTCTTGAAAAGTAGTCAATCAACTTCAAAATTGAGCTTTGCTCTCTCTCATTATACCGGAAAGACATTTTGACAATGAAAAATTAACTGAAAAGGCGAAAATGACCAAAAATACTGAACAAATCAAACTAAAACAACTGAACTGTCAAAAATGACAAATAAAATTCACGATTAAATAAGACATACGTTAATGACGTCATAATTCCGTCTCTTCCATTTCATGAATGAGGGATAAAGTTAGACAACGTATGACGTAACGGCAAAGGATGGTTGAACAAAGTATACTTCCAGTGGCTTCTCGATATGGAAAATTCAGTGTGGTTTCATTTCCTGATTCAGTTCTATCAAGTAACGGAGTTCTGACTGGCTTTGAATTCTGCATGTTGAACTTTTCCAGCATCTTCTTCGAATATTCTGGTTGACTGAGTTTGATAAAATCTGCAGATCTTTCAATTTTGATGCCGAGAAAGGTATCTGGTTGATAACAGACGACCATTTCGAATTCTTCATCAAGCTGCTTTCTCAAACATTCCATTTTTTCTTCATCATTTCCAATGAGAATACCGTCATCCACATATATTGCAAGAATTAAGGTTCCATCTTCGTTTTTGAACATGCATTGATCAGATTTCGTTGCTTGAAGCCCTTTTTGTTTCAAAAATGTTGTGAAGCGCTGATTCCATCTTGCTGGGGCTTGTTTCAGACCATATAGAGATTTTTCAAGTTTACAAATCTTATTTTTTACCTCATAACCTTCAGGAGGCAGCATGTATATATTTTCTTCGAGTTCACCATACAAGAAGGCTGTTTTAACATCAAACTGCATGATGAAGGAGTTTTTGAGAGTGGCTAATGCGAAAAGGATTCTCAATGACGAACTGTTGATAACTGGGCTGAACGTTTCGAAATAATCAATACCAAATTCCTGTTCAAAACCTCTAACTACTAATCGGGCCTTGAACTTTCCAGAATCCTTCACTTTGAAAACCCATTTGCTGGTCAACGTATCTCCATGTCTCGTTTCGCTGCAATGAATTTTTTTCGTCGTCTATTGCTTCTTGCCATTTCTCACGATTTGGACCTGTGATAGCTTCTTGATAGGTGAGCATGGAAAAATTATCGTAAACTATGTAATCATTAAATTTTGATGGTAATTTAATGAGTCGTTTGGGTTTGTATTCATTTTGAACATCGTGACTTCTTTCATGCTCCATAATTTCGTTGATTTCAGGCATTTCTATAATTTCAGCGGCATCTTCTGACTTCGAATCATTTTGACAACTGTCATGACATATTGTTTTATTCTCAGAGTGTTCCACTTCCGAAGTTTCCATTTTGCTATCATGTCTCAACTTTTCAAATACTACATCTCTTGATGAAATAATTCTTCTTTTTTCAGGGTCCCAAAGTCGATAACCATTTAAGGCATATCCGATGAATATATACTTTTTACTCCGGTCATCTAGCTTCTTTAGGCGACCCAAGATTTTAGCATGAGCAACACTTCCAAAAACCTGAAGATTCGATATATTGGGTCTTTTATTGAACCATTTTTCTGCTGGTGTAACATTCAATACTTCAGTTGGACTTCTGTTTAAAAGATATACACTGCATAAGACAGCTTCTCCCCACATTTCTTTGCTCATTTTTGAATCAGTAATCAATGACCTGGCTTTTTCCATGATCGTTCGGTTCAATCGCTCAGCTTTTCCATTGAGTTGTGGTGTATAGGGAACCGTAAAATCCATAATAATACCTCTACGTTGACACCAATTTACTAAAATTTTATTGAAGTACTCTCCACCATTATCGCATCTCAGTTTCGATGTTTTGAGATTCCAGTAGGCTTCAGCTTCCTCGATATAATTCTGGATGACGTCGGTTACTTCGTTTTTACGTTCAATGAGATATATTTTGGTGAAGTGGGTAAAATCATCTAGAACTGTGACGAAATAGTTTTTATTGTCCCATGTGGAAGGTTCAATTGGTCCACAAACATCGGTATGGAGAATCTCTAGGGGCCTATTTGCTTGCTTTCTGTTCCCATGGAAGGGGGTTCGGGATTGTTTGGCTTGCAAGCAGCATTCGCAGACATCTTGCATTTTTTCAATATCGTTTTTTGAAATATCCATGCCATCAACCATATCAATGAGTTTCCTCATGCTTCGGCTACCCAAATGTGCCAATTTTCGATGCCAATCTTTTGCAGAAGTTTCAAAAGATGTCTCTTCCGTCTTAAAAGCGATTTGTTCTTTAATTGCCTGTAGTTTTATAACATATATGTCACTGGCATCCTTTTTTCCTTCCAAGACTATACAATTATCAAAGGATATAAAAACTTTATCCGCTGTGAACTCCACTTTTCCTTGATTTTCTGTTATTGCTTTGACAGAAATCAAATTTTTACTCAGCTCAGGAACATACAAAACATTTTTCATTATACAATTCTGAAACTCGATTGAACCCATTCCTTCTGCTCTCATTGATGTAGATTCCTTTGCCACGGCAATCCAGGATTTTTCTTCCTTGAAATCAGTGAATAAGTTCTTATCGTTGGTCATGTGGGAAGATGATCCAGAATCAATAATCCATAAATCTGATGAATATTCACTTTGGACTCCAGTAAGGAAAGAAACTTTGTTGTTTTTGAAGTCTCTTCTGGAGTCATGCCTATTTTTACGGAAGAAACAGTCCTTCTCTAAGTGATTGTTTTTTCCACATATTTTGCAGCTAGGAAAATTGTTCCGACTGGTTTTATTCTTGCAATATCTGGCTAAATGTGGTCCATGGCATTTGAAACATTTAATTGTAGTCGTTTTGAATGCTGTACTTGTTGGTTCCTTCTCAATTGATGAATTATTACGGAGTTCTTCGGCGAGTAATCTAGCAGTCAAGTTCGAAAGAGTTTTCTCAGCAGATGGAGTAGAGTCCCATGCACTCGTGAAATACTTGTAAGATTCAGGCAGCGTAACAAGTATTTTCGACATTATCATCGAATCATCAATATTGTGGTTGAGATTCCTCAGTTTGAAAGTGAGATTCTCTAATCTACTTATATATGTAGCTATATCCACCCCTTTCTCGTAGGAATAGTTGAAAAATTCTTGCAGATATGTATACTTCTGTTGCTCAGTATCCCTTTCATAAATGGAACACAGCTTGGAAAACATTTCTTTGGCGGTGCTGCAGTTCAATATATGCATCATTGGTTTTCGTTCGATTGTGGTAATGAAAAGTTTCTGGGCTCGAGCATCTTTCTTAATCCAAGCATCATGAATTTGTTCGGTACTGCCCGATTCTGGCGAATCTCCATTTATCACTTCAAATAATCCTTGTGATTTCAACCAGATTGTGATTTGGAATTTCCAAACTTGAAAGTTATCCGCATCCTTCAGCTTCTCGATGTTCAGAGATTCTTCAGAAATCTGTGAAGCCATTATAGTTTTTACACTGGTAAGTATATAATTCACGTTTCTTCTTTCACCTCGATCGATGACCAGTCACTTTGACAGCACTAATTGACTTTTTACTTCTTAGACGTGGAAACTTGTTAAATCCTTTCTATGTAGTTTTTACAGCATCTGGGCCCATAACCTGATGAATTTTCAAGTACTACCAGATGCAAAGACAACGAGTAAACTTTCAATGAATAGTTTTTTATACTTTCAGATCAACATTATTTTTATTTATATATTTCCTAAGATACATCAACTCAAAACTTCATTAACATATATCAAATTACCTCATTCAACAAATGGATCAAGTTTGAATTGGCACAATTGATGTTTCTTTTGTGGAAGTGAAGGACTTACATCTACTATTCATATCAATAATTATTAAGGGAAATCGTATAGTCCAAATAGCTTATTTGGCTGAGACAATTCATAGCCGTTGGTTCGACATATTTTTTTGTACTTCATTTGATTTGGCATCACTGATTTGATTTGAATCGTTCACTATTGAATTTGATAAAGTTTCTTTCCTCTGAGATTTTCATAAGTATCGGATGAATATACTATATCTAGATTTGATTATTAATATGATTCTTAGAAGAGAGTTCCGAAATATTTACCTGGTCGACTGGTCGAGAAAAAAATGAACTGTATAACTCAAATGGATAGTGGCCACATCGTCCTCCTGTGATATGGCCGCCATATCCACTCTTGTTGTTCAAACTTCTATTTTCTACTCCAACCCGTAAACATGCGGATTTCTTTATAGTTTACTTAGCTCCGGTATTTTCCCAGATTTTGGGAAACGAAGCTTTCTTAAACCTATACATGAAGATGATATCAATAATTACAGAGCTGTTTGCACCCAATCAGAAATACCCACATTTTTTGACTTTCTAGTTAACAGGCATATGACTTGGCAAAGCAAAAGTAATATCTTCACAGCAACATGGATTTGTTGCTAATAAATCAACTGTGTCGAACCTACTCGTTCATGAAAATTACATTTTGAGTGCTGTGGAGAAGAGGTTACAGGTGGACTCTACTATACAGACTTCTCTAAAGCATTCGATAGGGTCAACCAAGATTTGCTCATCGCCAAACTGTCTTCATAGGATTTTTATGGACCAATTTTGCAGTGAATCCAGAGTTTTCTATCTGGTAGAAGCCATATGGTAAAAATAGGAGACTGTGTATCATTCACAATTTCTGTACCTTCGGGTGTTCCTCAGGGTTCTATTTATTAATGACCTAGTTACAAGTTATAAAACATAGCAAGGTTCTCATTTTCGCTGATGGCGTTAAAATATTCAGATCGATTTCTTCTACAAACGATGCCTTGCTTTTGCGAGAAGATTTGGTGTAGTATGGATTACATGGACTTGAATATATCCAAATGTTACTGCCAGACATTTTCTAGAAATAATCACCCGGTTCTACATGACTGCAGTATCAACAATATACCAATTGATAGGTAAACAGTGATGAAGGACCTAGGTATTATCTTTGTATATAGACTATATATAGTCTATATATAAAGGTATTATGTTTCATCGTGAGTTGAACTTCATATCTCATAATGAATATATCATAGCTGAATCACTCAAGATGTTAGGTTTCATTAATAGATCTTGTAAGGATTTCAGTTTGAACACTCTCAAGTTATTATATTGTTCATTAGTTAGATCATTGTTGGAGTACGCTTCAATAATCTGGTGCCCATACTATGAGATACACAAAAACCAAATTGAAGCTGTACAAAATACTTCAAGCTAGGTCAGAGAAGGGAAAAATATGCACACAACAACATAAGAGATCAGATGAAAATATTATCTTTGGAGAATAGAAGAATTATTTTAGATGTATGATTTTCAAACAAAATTTTATCTGGCAACATCAACTGCGAGATTTTATTTTCAATCAATTTGAATGTCGACAGACAAACCAGAGTCAGTAACGAAATATTCAAAATACAGTTTCATTCCACAAATTATGTTTTTTTTCTCCTATCACCCGAATACTCAGAAATGGAAATACGTATCAACAGGTTGATATCTTCAGCAGCTCCAGAAATACCATTGAAATTGAACTGAGTCGCATTATATCCTTAAACACTTCCTTTCATCGTTCTGTAGTATTATTTCATTATTATATGGTTTTGTACTTTATTTTATATTCACCACTTTATTGTATTATACCGTTATATTGTAGTGTGTTTTATATTGTATTGTATTATGTATTCATCTTTAGTTAGTTTTAAGATTTCACAAACTTTTTTTTTTTAAACGAATTGTAATTGGGACTACCCGTTGAATAAATAAATAGTTTACCAAACGGTTAGTAGGCGATTTCAGTCAATTGAATGGACATGATTTCATATCCACACAAGGTAGGATTTGAATTCCGCCATTCACAGAGAACAAAATATAACCTTGTAAAAACGTCACAATTCTGATCTGTCTTCCTAGCAACATGAGATCCAAGTTGTTTCATTTATGCATGAATAAATGTACTTATATATGAAATATCTTTTAGTTTATTGAGTTAAGTTTGAGACATTGTCACAATTGATGTTATTGTAGTTTTCACAATGAATGGTATTGACTGAAGGATTATAATAAAACCAATTAGACCCTTAAGTTGTAAAATCCGAGATGCACATCATAAATGTGAAAGGACCGGATTCAGGTGATTTTTTTTCTCAGAGAGGGATTGTAAATATTAAGGACTCTTGTGTTGATTATCACGAAGATACGACAACAGAGCTTTTTGAAGATTGGTTTAAAAATTATACAAAAAAAGAACTTTTACAAGTGCTGCAGTCATTCTCTTTAAAAAAAACGTATGTTTGTGATACAATTGCAGAAGAATTGGGACATACAGTGTTACGACTACCTCCCTACTACTGCGTGTTCAATCCCATAGAGCTTATGTGGCACCAACTTAAATCGAGCGTGCGCGAAAAAAATACTTCTCCGACTTTAAGTGGTAGTGTGGTAAAATTAATTAGGAACTGCATGAATGACATTTCTACCGAGAGTTGGAAAAGTTCTGTTAGTCATGTTATAAATGTTGAAAACTCGTACCTTTCTGTAAAATCAATTGCGCCAATTATAATTTATTTAGATGAGGATAGCGATAGCGACACTGAACTAAATAAAGAATAGGATTGTAACATTTAAATAAATTACTTGTATATCTCCTACATTATGCAAAATTCAAATTTCTCAAGTTCGACCCTGTAGCACATTTGCATCTTTTACCAGATGATTTTCTATACAATGGGATTAAATCGGGTAGTTTATTGCAGTTAATAAGGCAATACCATTTACTGTGAAAAATACTATACATCTACTCTTCACACCAATAATCAATTGGAATGAAACAGTCTCAGTGGCCAGCTGATTGAAGCGTTAGCCCTCTGAGACTTCCAGTACAGTTCCTGCAAAAAAGGCACACCCACCAATATAAAAGAAGTGTAAACAAAGAGTTCCGAAATATGTTTCTTCCCATTCTGAGTAGATGAATGTGTTGCAACTTTTCAGCCAATCGTTGAAAATCTCAGTAGGATGATTCAAAGTGGGTATTTGTATTCATCAACCTTTCCCCCTGGATAATCCCACCCACAGAATTACTCTTAATTTGAAATGTTGCGATATTCAATCCGGTACTTAGGAGCTTTGTTCGAATCCACCATGTATCATTCTACCCCTTCATTTCTCTCCAGATAAAATTACACGATATCTACATGCAACATCAAATATGGACCATAACCACATCAGCTATGCAAATGTCTGGAGGCCGCTAAGTTTTTCATCCTCGAAAATAAGCGTGCATACCCGAATGTCACGTTGCATGCAGCAAGTTCAACTCGCAGCTTTGTATTCTGATTGAGTTGTTACAAGCGAGCCGTGTAATTTAAAAGGTAATTTGTACCCTCAGACCGAGAAATGAAGGAATTTACTCTTCTCTGCTCATGAATCATAAACAAGTTCTGTTGGTTTAATGCCTCACAATTATAAGTGCTTTTATCTTCGTTCACGTTGATTTGGAAAGGATGTGGCGTCGTACAGCTGTCGCTGTAAAAAATGGAGAGTTTCGTAGCAAATCGTTGGTAGTGAGGAATTGAAATTATTTGTTGAATGTTTGAAGTTGTTGTTGATGAAATAATTTACTTGATGTTGAACTGGAGTTTGATTATAATAATAATAATGTTCATTCATGATTCTTCAAATTTGACATGTAATAGTTGTAATGAATAAACAGGGTAATCACTGAAGCTGTATTGGAGACAGCTTATGCGTGATATAAGGTATGATATAGACGAGACGTTTTAATACAATAAAATGTGTGTGAATAGAAAAATGTCATAATGTGAAAAGCAGATAAAATCGTAAATATAAAAATATAAATGTCTAACGAATATGAAATATAACTATGAAACACTGAAGTTAAATGAATACATATATCAGTCATGTTACGTAAACACAACTGATAACAAACATTTTGATTTTTTTCAAATCACATGACAATGACTATAGTCTCAGTGAAATAAAATCCAGAGAACAGTTGAGCTCATTCGGTTCATGAGAATGAATTCTCTTCTTTTGTTGTTGATTATATCCTGTATTTTGTATATTTCCATATGTCTTAACAAAGTTTTAATATTAGTCTTGAATGAGTAATTTTCGATCGATTTCACGTGATTTGGTATGATATTATATAACTATGGGCTCAAAAATTCAAAACTACGTTGTCTCACATGAAGGCTTCAAATGTTTAACTTCTCTGCTCCGGGTATAGTGACCATGTTCGATAGGATAAATTTTAATTGTTTTTTTTTGGTGGATGCCGAGTAGGATTTTGAGACTGAAGAGTCTTGGATCGAAAATTCGACTTTCCCTATGCAATGCGTCACTTGAGTAGGTTTTTTCCTTATTGTACATTATTCTCAGTATCCACTTTTGTAGAGTGACAATATTATTCAAATGACTTCTCGTCAGCTTCTAATGATCTACAAGGCTCAGATACGACTTGTCATGGAAAACAGTTCTCATGTGTGGAGTTCGGCACCAAAACATTCATTGAGGCTTCTCGATTCTATTCAGAGAAAAGCAATTCGTCTTGTTGGTGATTCCTCGCTCACAGACTCGCTCACTTCTTTGGAACATCGTAGAAGGGTCGGAGACTTGTCTCTCTTGTATAAATACTTTCACGGTCGATGCTCTTCCGAATTGTTATCAATCGTTCCCCCCTTGGCAATATCTACACGGATGACTCGACGAGTACAGAATTCCCACCCATTTGTTGTGACTTTGGAAACCTGTCGAACCTCTCTTGCTCAGAGATTTTTTTTCCAATAGAACAGCTGAGCTTTGGAACTCCTTGCCAAAAGAGGTTTTCCTGAGGCTTACAAACTTCAGAAATTCAGAGTAAATGTTAATTCGTATCTCCTGTCCCTTGATTCACGCGGTGTTCTTTGAACATTGCAGGGCATCCTTTTCGTGTGAATCTGCAAATAAAAACAAAAGTCATTTATACTTCCCCAACCTAAGATTCTGTACGAAGGTTGAGACTATCAAGGAAAAATAATCGGTTTTCAAATGGGAAATATCTTGAATTTCTTTCAGGGATTTGAACGTGAAAGAATTTGGGTATTATGGTTTCCGAGTTTATAATAAGATTTCCTAGGTTTGGTAAGTTATTTGTCTGGGAGGTAAACGAAAGTATATTGTTTTTTCTATATTGAGGGTAAGTTCGTTGTATCTGAAACAGTCTTTGATTTTCCTGAAATCTAATTCAACATAAGTTTTGAGGGAGGTCCATTCTTTAGATTGATAAATTATCGCAGTGTCATCAGCGAAACCGAGGACGCAACCTTCTATATCCATTGATAGTAGGCTGTTGGTATATAGCGTGAATAGTAGTGGCCCAAGAACGGTTCTTTGTGGCACACCATAATTGATATTACTTATTTCGCTGGTTACACCATCTATACATACTTGGTGTTGATGATTCGAGAGATAACTCTTCAGTCGATTGTACGCATTTCCTCTGATTCCATATTTTTCCAGTTTTTTCAGCAACTTCATATTGACAAAATAGTTGAGGCTTTCGCGGCCGAGGTTTTCAGTATCACTACTTTTATTCGGGTTTGAAGGCCGTCGTTTTTTGGAATTTCTTCCTGACGTTTCGCTGGCTCGAGTGGCTAGCTTCTTCAGAGGTTCATTCATCTTGGAATTCACTCCGATGACTGGAGATTGTTTCTTCACAAGTTGTATTTATGCCGATTCAGGTAGTTTGCGGTGCTAATTATTCCATTCGGATTCGGGGAATTGTCATTAATATTGATTACCTTGTTTACTTCCTGTGGGTTCGGAGAATAATCATCATTAATATCTGAAGAACTACCTGCAGTTATTAACGATTTTCTTAAAATGGGATTCCATATTCGGTTGAGGTTGACAGCTTCTTCTTTTCTGTTGAAATTATCCGTGTGTTTGTGGATTTCTATTGCCTCCCGTACCAGTCGGCTATGGTATCCCTGGTTGGGTGCAATCAGTTTTGCATTTTTAAACAGAATCCTGTGGTTTCCCTCACTAAGTGCGTGTTCCGCCACAGCCGACTTGTCAATTTGCCCTTGTCTGCAGTTTCTCTCATGTTCCTTTAGCCTAGTTCCCATGGATCTTTTGGTGGTACCGATGTATACCTTCCCACAGGTGCACGGTATGCGATAAACCCCTGCTGCAGACAGTGGATCTCTTTTGTCTTTAGCCGATCTGAGGCTCTGTTGAATCTTCTTCACAGACAGAATTGGAAAACTCCTGAGTAAATACAACATAAAAACTGTATTTAAACCCACAAAGAAGATTCAACAGAGCCTCAGATCGGCTAAAGACAAAAGAGATCCACTGTCTGCAGCAGGGGTTTATCGCATACCGTGCACCTGTGGGAAGGTATACATCGGTACCACCAAAAGATCCATGGGAACTAGGCTAAAGGAACATGAGAGAAACTGCAGACTAGGGCAAATTGACAAGTCGGCTGTGGCGGAACACGCACTTAGTGAGGGAAACCACAGGATTCTGTTTAAAAATGCAAAACTGATTGCACCCAACCAGGGATACCATAGCCGACTGGTACGGGAGGCAATAGAAATCCAAAAACACACGGATAATTTCAACAGAAAAGAAGAAGCTGTCAACCTCAACCGAATATGGAATCCCATTTTAAGAAAATCGATAATAACTGCAGGTAGTTCTTCAGATATTAATGATGATTATTCTCCAACCCACAGGAAGTAAACAAGGTAATCAATATTAATGACAATTCCCCGAATCCGAATGGAATAATTAGCACCGCAAACTACCTGAATCGGCATGAATACAACTTGCGAAGAAACAATCTCCAGTCATCGGAGTGAATTCCAAGATGAATGAACCTCTGAAGAAGCTAGCCACTCGAGCCAGCGAAACGTCAGGAAGAAATTCCAAAAAACGACGGCCTTCAAACCCGAATAAAAGTAGTGATAACTTCATATTACACACGGCGTCAAAGACTTTATAGAGGTCAACAAATATCCAAAGAAATGATTTTTTTTTCGAACCAATGATTAACAGAGTACTTCTAAGTTGTTTCGAAATTCACTCGTGAGCTGTCGCCTTCTTGGAATTGAAGGTTTGGAATCGCATTTGCATCATCACCTACCGTCAAGAATGTAAGCTCTCACTCTGATTCCTCAGATCGACAGGAATTTACTAAATAAAAGCACATCAGTTAACTCATCAGGGTATTATGTATCTTGGCTCTGAAGCCTGCACACGCATACAAGTCGGGCAACTTGGCTGTGCAGTCTTTTCAGTTACAAGTCTGAAAGTGTGTATGGAAGTCGTTCGATTTTGAGATAAACAAACGACATTTTTATTGCTGATTTCCGTAGCGTACCTTGTGATTTTTAACGAGAGTTTATTGAAATATATAAGGAAAATACGAGTATATGGAAATTAAAAAGCTAAGATTAATTATAGTAATAAACAGAAGAAAACAGCTGCAGACGAAATCCTGAGGCGAAAGTTAAGTGAGGATAATGTAGCGAAAAAATTTAAAACCGTTTTAAATACCATCAGATGCCAATTCAAGATTCATAGTTCCATTTATTGTATCTTCATGGTCCATTTCTTCAGGGAATACATAATGAGTGGTGCGTTTACGACGCAAGAAGTTATGAAAAATGCAACAACAACATGAAACAACCAATTCAACTGTTTCTATTTTCAGGTTAATTTATCGGTATGAAAAATTCCGGATCGGGCTACCAATATACCGGCAACATTTTCAATAATCCTTGTAGCCCTACTCAGTCGATAATTAAATATTCGTTTTTCATAGTCCAACTCTTTTTGAAATAAAGGCTATTACAAGTCAGTTTCGACTGTAAAACCTGCATCAGCCACAAAAACGTATGATAATAACTTTTCGCTAATATTTGGAATATTTAGGGCTGGTACTTTACAACTCGATTCACACTCAATCAAAATAATCGGTGCTGAGAATAGATACCATGTGTTTTTGATTGCGAAAGTTGAGGCACAGTCTAGCCACCGATTATTTTAATTTTCAAGTCTTGATCAGGTCGTAGTAAAGTGCCCACCCTTGTAGGCTATTTCTTTTGTCCAACGTTTACGTTTGTTATTAAAGACAAGTGCAACCGCAGCACCTATGAGAATCTCCTCTTCGGGATACATTTTGGCAGACTAAAGTCGTAGAATAAGTGGATGCAAAGATGACCGACAGACTCTTCCTTAAACATGTCTCGTTAAGCCAAGTTTTACGTTTCAATTGTGTGTGTGTAGCGGGCTTTACAGATTATCAATCTATAAATGGGCTTGGCAGCCTTCTCCGAAAACAACGCTCCCTCATATACATCATACATATTCCAGCCGAATTGCAACTCCCTGTCCATACATCAAACGCACAAGACGTCTGCATCGAATGCCCGAATACGAAATGAGCGAGAAGCCATCTCAGAGCACGGAATTTGCATATTCGCCTTGTCATCGCGAAAAACATGTCCCGCTTCGATCGCAATTAAAAAATAAATGAATACAATTAACGTTCATTACTCATTTCTGCTGCTTCGCATTGTTCGTTGGTGGTACTTGTCATGCTGTTATTTATGCGAGGTGTGGTGGAGTATGAGGAAGTTCGAAGTTACTGACATACAGGCCGAAAGATTATGATCCATAAATATATCTTTTCAAACTCCTACACGAAGAGGGACAATTTTCAAAATCCAATCAATGACTTTTTTCCAATCATTCACAAATTTGTTTGTTTTTAACCCACTATTAGGTTGTAGAGTACCAAATTGTTCACTCAGATGCAGAAGTAGAGTAACTGCCGGCAAACTGAACGTCACTAGAGCATTTGAAATTTCTGAGATACAAGATTAAAAATGTATTTTAAAATGTCAAATTGGTTTGTATTTTCTAAATATTGCTGAATGAATACTGTGATATAGAGGCCATGAGTTTACTTTATTCCCGTTGAAACGGTAGCTTTTTAGAACGACATAATGTTTATTAGATTTATATAATTTTCACGGTTGCACGAAAAGTAGTGTCTGAACAGGCCGCGATGTTTTCGTAACCTTGAGATATATTGCCTCAGCTGGAGCGGCCTCGGCTGTAATGTCTCTGTAGTAATGCGAAAAAGCCTTCTGCGACCTTAGTACAGAAATAACTATTCTTGGACTGTTTTAAAATTGTCCAACTTCTTCTATTCAAAACAACATTCTACTCATCCTTATTCACGAAGTGTTCGATCCTCCGTAACGTGCACACTTGCACTTAGTGATACAAAACAGGCTAGCCCTGACACGATGTTATAGCTTGACTATCTCAAAACCAAACGTACAACCAACCTCGCCTTCGCCATCAAAATCTCATCCCTCTTCATTTACTAAAACCTCATTCAGTTTTCAAATATTAACCGTTTTGCGTGACCATATGTGGCAGGTTCCTGCCATTTTGGCAGGATTGGGCTCTCATTTTAGCCTCTGGCATGATCAGTTCACGTTTTATCAATCCTGGCAAGTTTTGGCAGGCGTTATTGAAAATGAATTTTATTATGGCAACTCAAAATGACAAAAATGGCAACTCTGACTAGTGTTTAAATACATTCGCTTGATAAAGGTACAGTGTACCGAAACATGTCGCGAAGACAATAATTTTTGTCGTGTCTACCTTATAGCGTATTGCATACTTGACAATATTTCTGGAGCATTCCAGTTAAATTTCGGGAGATGAAATTGGTAACTATCATCTCTCATACAAATATCTATACTGTCAAGATCGAAAGTCGTCGTGTCTTGGTATGTTGTCTGATCATAGGAATGTAATGGTTAACATGTTAAGAATTTACTGGTACCGATTTGTTCTAGGAGAGCTTGCACACATTGACAGAACTCATGTTCACTATGTAAACCGTTAAAAAAAATAGAAAAATATACCGACATAATATATAAATAGCAAATCAGAATTTAGTTTTCAATAAGTTACCGAATACAATGAATATTATATTCTGATTCGAATTTGAAATAAACATTCCTGGAACAGAAATGACAACTGTTACAACGATTACAAAAAATTCCGATACAAACGCAAATATTCATAATAAAGCCCCTACCACATATACGAATCGGTCAATTGGAACCCAAATAGGCCGCATTAATCACTTTTATCGATAACGTACAACGAATTTCTGTTTGTAGCGCAATTTTCACAGATAAACATTCATTTGCTTTGGTTCAGAGTTGTTGTTTGTCATAGAAATGGTATGAAAACACATAAATTCCTGTTGTGGAATTGTAAACGGTCATTATATGAAAAATGTTTCTGATTTCCATGAGCAATTAGTGTATGTGCATCAATCAATATCTAGTCACCAAGTTGAAGGGGTTTTCTCATTATATTCTGACATAAATCAAAAACTGAAAGGATGGTGAAATCAGAAAAACGATAATAATTTTTGTCAATTACATTACAGTAGTTTTAGTGGAGTGGAGGGTTTCACTGCAGCTGTCAAATTTCCTTCCCCTTACAACTTCGATAGAGAAAACAAACACGAGCAATAGTTCTTTGTTTCACTAGGCAGCAAAGTATTAGATTGACTGTCGCGGCTGATAGTTCACAGCCGAGCGTAGTGAAGCTAGGAATTCAGGTAAGGCAGTCAATCTACTTTGCTGCCGAGTTGAACATATAATTTTTTCTCCGATTGTTTATAATGATATATGTACGATATTT